>JAOTQH010266219.1:0-10952 GCA_025631255.1 Cornus kousa | reverse complement strand
GAAAAGATACATGAAAAAGGTCATACATAGAGGAGACCATTGGACAATAACCAATGGGAACCGGATCTATAAATAGCATTGCAACGTAACAAAAGGATAGAGGAACAAGATAGCTATCACAATACGCTTGTATAATCATCCTACCCCCGTGAAAGTCTGGTTAACTGGACTTCTTCTCCTCCTCCTATTCTGAGCACCTCCTTAGTTTCCATCATATTTGTGTATCTGATATCCTTATTAGTATTTATTTTATATCGTTTTAAGAAAGGACCCCTACAAAGTGTTTGTAACACTAGAGAATTTGCTTCTTCTTGTAACACATATTTTTTTCAGATTATGTTCTCGCTCTTCTTTCTATGTATGTAGATATATTGTGGTTGATTTTCTTTACTGCTACTTCTGTTATCAGAAGAAATCTTTTTGGATTTGTCAAATGGAAATATATCATGTTAACAAAGAAAGAATCATCCCATATGTGGTTTTAGGGGAACCAAATGAGTTGTCACGGCACCAAAGTCTTATCATTCATTCACCAAAAGAACTGGGAATTCAAGGCATTGTTTGACTGGGAATAGTTGGAAGCACTCAGCTTAAACTTTGACTATTGCAGCAAAAATAGCAGAGAGTGAGCAATAGAAGAAAGACTGTCTAACAAATAATAAAGCAATGTTTATGGAAAAAGCACATAAAGTAGCTACTACACTTTGCCTTTTTTACTTTGCTATGTTACTGGGAGTGTTGGCCTCAAGTGTGTCAATTAAACAACATTTCTCTACTAACACTGCCATGTGTTCTAGGGCATAATTGGGCATAATTGGGCTGCTCTCTGAAGATGAAGTTGATTGCACAGCACAAGAACTTTCTCCTTTAAGAATGGAAATCACCTGGAAAAGTAAAAGTAAATATGGTGAGTAGGTGATGACCTTGTGGTTTAATTTCAAAACAGAAGGGAGCTTAATTCATATAATAAGTCAGCTATGTCTTCACCTCGCTCATACAAGGTCGCGAAACTGGCTTAGTCTTTGTGCATTGAATTGCAGCACACACCACCTTCAAAATTCCATGCATGTCCAAATACTCCGTGTCCTCATCCAATAATTCATGGTATGCTCTTTGCCGTAACAATGGCTGAGCCTGCAATTCAGAGGTTTTCTATGAGCCCACTTAGACCCAAACTGTTACACTTAATTAGTTGAAACAAGTTATAAATGTGCAAGCAAAAACCGTAAGGAAAAAAAAAATGACCACTAACCCACTCAATTAGTTTCTTTCCATCTTTCGGGGCAGATTTTCTACAGAACAGCCTCAAGAGCAGAATTCCAAAAGAAAGGATGTCTGATTTTACAAAAGCCAATGATTCAACATCCAAAGGATCTTTGTGCGAGCCCTCTCTGGCGTACAAAACTAACATCTTTAAGTGAAAGTCCATCAATATAGTTACAGCAACCAACACTATATTTAATTGTGCTTGATTGATCTGTTTACCGAGAGCAAATAAATTTTCAAATATATATATATATATATATATATTTTATTTCCTGAATGATATGTCAATTAAATTTTCAAACACTGAAATTAAAAATATAGTTATAAACTTGGTAGCATGAATTTATGAGCGACTTTGTCTGGCATGTAAATGCAAACCTGTTACTACTAATAGGTGATGTTTGCTGTCCTAGCTGCAGCCACTTAGCTCGCCCAAAGCCAGTGATCTATTAGAACCAATCACAATTAAAAAGGGGAAGAAAAAAGAAAAGAAAGAAACCACAAAATTACAAAGCTAAAACACACACACACATATTATGAGATTTATTTGGTTCTGGGATTCGCACCAGTGGCTTAAAGTCGCGGGTCAAAAAAATGTTACATGGCTGCAAGTCACCATGAACAATGGGTCCTCGAGGACACTCTTCATGCATGTATCGAACACCTTTACCAATTCCTATTGCTATCTTCATTTTATCTTGAAATGTCAGAAATTCCTTCCATGTTCCTCTGGAGTCTGCACCAATAGCAGCTGGTTAACAAAGAATATTTCAGCCCATTATAGAGCACAAATGAATGGTAACATACTATTTGATTCGGAAGAAAATTGGAAGGAAAAAAAAATAAAAAAACTGATTGCTCAGAACCAACAATGCAGGTTCTATTGCATAATTTTAAATATATCCGCAAACCCTAATTTGGAATATCTAGCTATTTTTTTTTTTTTTTTATAATTTATGATCTGGGAGATGGAGAAACAACAAACTCACCATGAAAATATCTGTCCAGTGTCCCTCTTGGTGGATGGGGAAAGACCAGAATTGTGTCATTTTCACTCTTGTGGTAACCAATCAACCCCATTATATTGTTGTGATGCATAGACAAAGCTGCTCTTTTTTCTGTTTCGAGAATCCCACTAAAATCTCCACTAAATCTTTTTACTATAACATTCGTGCAACAATCAGTTATATATCCTCTATAGGTCCTAACATTCTCATTCTGGTCAATGCAAATTGTAGATCCAAACCCGCCTGTTATCTCAGAAATCACTTCCCAGCTTAGTTGCAATGGCATGTTTGACATAAGCTTCACTTTAGAAACTTCATTGGAGGAGATATTGTCATGTAATGCGATCCCCTCAGTTTCCACCTTTTCTAAGTTCTCTCTTTCATCTAATGAGTCACAAATTGCCAGAATTTCGAGTCCTCTGCTTGTACTTGCAAAATCGGATGGAGAAACGTGTAGATATTTGCCTTGAAAGTTTGGCAAGGTACAATGAGCACATGTTTCATCTTGTGATGATGATGATCTCTTATTTAGGTTTGAAAACTTCGGATTGGGGTTTCGTTCCTTTTTTTCCAATCCACCAGGTGAATAACTGTACATTACAGTGTCCTCATCCTCGCGCACCAAAGATATATTGCAATTTGTTCCACTCAGTATGAAGCTTTGGTCCATAGAAAATAACCTGCAATAAAGGAAAAATATTTCTTCTTATGAATTCAGCCATTTAAAAGAACCTAATCTTATGAGCAAGTAATTAAAGCTGTCCTAGGTTCTGGCAGTCATTCCAAGAATCCTTTTAATTGGTGATGTCGCTTCTTGATTCTTTTGGAACTTCTTGCACATTTACTTCATTGTATTACTCACCGAGTTGATGGAAGGTTCTATTCTTATATTATATATAATGATCAGACAATATATTACAAGAAACACATGGGAAAGAAAAAGACAGACAGAGACCTGTCCATAACAATCCAAGTAGCTTTGACATTGTTTGCCTCCCCCACTAATATGTCCGTTTGGAAGCTGGCAGCAATCTTCACCTGAAATTTCACCTGTCACAGAAGCAAGTGGCCAGAAAAGCTCAAAATTACAAGGTACAAACTAAATGAGACCTAATAAAACATGGCAACTAATCAGTTATGGATGGAGGAGAAAAAGCTGAACAATAAAACTTAATATATTTCTATCTGTAGACACTAAATTCCTAGCAAATATAAAAAAGTAGGTGTTACGCAAAGTGTATAGAGAATATATCCCTCCAAAAATTATAACAAAAATTTCTGCCCTCAGAATGGAGAAACTTACTCCACTGCTTCGGCATCTTTCATAGTACGGTGCAAAGATCTTCTTGTAAGCTTCCATTTTCGGACTGATCTCTTCGTGGAGGAACTTAATGTCCCGGTCTCCTTCACCTGGATGATTACTTTTCATCTCTCCCAAACAACAAAAACCTGCAGTCGGTGATGGTGTGTTTGCCTCTGAATTGATAATTGTTATAACCAAAATCTCATCCTCTGGGCCTACCAGGTCACGCAGAGCACACCGGAGTGGTGCGACACCAGTCTTCTCTGTAGAAGCCCTGATCCAATCCAACACAACAATCACACTCTCTCTGCAGTGTTTCTCTTTCTTTGTCATCATTGTCCTAATTAATGTATATTAGCTCTTATTGATTGGTTGGTCAATGGATAAATAAATGTTCTTGATTGGGGCTCCTCATCCTAGCAGCAAGTGCTTCAATAGACATATAAGTATCCAAAAATACACATTTCTCTTGTACTCATCTTGAAATGATGGGCTTATGGCTTAGTGTCTAACGATTTTACTTCGGGAAAAACGTACTTTTTTCTGTTTCTTCTTGCAACCATTTTCCGCATCACAGAAAACATTGACCCCAGATAGTAATACTTAATAGTTCAATTTTATCATTTCCTTTGTTTTTTTCAAGGGCGTTCAAATCATAGAATTCTGTGGCATCCAAAGGAAATGAGTGGATGCTCCTCAAAACTTTAGCACGGATACTACAAGCAAGGCATTCATTGAACCTATACGTCAATGTAACCGAGAACAATGAATAGAAACCATTACATATTTCAGTGAGTTGGCTCATATAGGTAACCATGTAGAATAATTTACAATCTAGGGACCAACAGGTCAGTGGCCTAACGGTATTAGGCTCTTACTTCCCATGTGTCTGTGAGTACCAACTAAGAAAAAAAAAATTACAATCTAGCGATTTACTAGTTGGATTCTTATGATAGTAGTCATCATGGTTCGACATTTTCCTCAGACCCCAACTAATGCTCTGCAATGATCAATTTTGCTGGTTCAATTTTGTACTATCAATATTATTCAGCTCATCCATTCATTGCTAGCTGTTAAACCAGCATATATTTAGGCTTTTGTTTATACTTTCATTGTTGTTGTTGTGTTTGGTTACCAATCAAAGTTAGATATTTTAGATGACAAATGTGACAGGAAGCAATTCTTCAATGACAAAAAAGAAATTGATGCACAAGTACGGTTCAGTCAAGATATACTCCATAATTTAACTTTATTTTTCCTTTTTGTTCGTTGGCCGGCCAAGGAATTTAACTGTCCCTTCTGCCTGTATTTAAGAACTGTCCATATGTATCATAAAATGGGATGAATCCACACGTTTAATAGGTATATTTCTTTTACAATATATTTACCATTTATATCAGTAGTGTTACATTGGGACTAAGCACCTTGTACTTAACTCCTAGAGACACAAATGGCGCTTACTCAAAAGCACATATTGAGCAGTGGTAAGCAACAAGATATACTAGTATAAAATCTTGTCGAGAAGAAGAAACTACGTGCAAGCCGAGGGGTTTTGTTTACCACTGAAGGTTGCTTTAGCATTAGAACATAAACCTGAAATAGTCGACTGGCTTTCAATTTTTTCAGAAATGCTGCTAGATTTGAGATCAATGTCGACCAGTTCAACGCCTTCACAAGGTATTGCTTCACTGCAATTAAGTGCCACTGCAACATTTGAAGCCGTGGTACCCCTTATGTTCTTGTAGTGGACATTACTGATCTTCACATTGGATGGCTGCCCAAAAATTAAAATTGAGCCGAGTTAGTAGTGGGATCTAGTGAAATTAAGTTACATAAAGAATGAAAGGAAATTCCAACTCATCCTATCATGCATGATAGGAGGGAAGAGTTGGGATGGTTTACCCCCTTCTTCTTATTCTTGCACATGTAATGCTGATCGATGATAATTGGATTTCGAACATTATTCATGACTATATCCTCAAAAACAATGTTGGAAGCTTGGGTTTTTGGTGATTCTTCGAAGGTTTTGATCCTCGCACCATTTTCAGTGTTTGATAACGTGCAATTAGTCACAACAATTCCTTTCACATCCTTCTCAGTCTTCACTTTGCCAAGACTGCCAATGCTGCATGCCACAGAAGTGATCAAAAGAAGAATTAAACAAAAAAGGACAGAGAGAGCAGAAAAGACTAGGTACTTGAACTTTACTGTGTCAATAGGCCTTAAGGTTATTCAAATGCACGATCAAAGATTAATTGTTGGAATTTACGTACCTAATGCCATGTCCGGGTCCACAAGTAATACCAGAGATTGAAATGTTGGTGGAGCCTTCCCCAATGGAAATGCAGTCGTCACCGGTTCCAATGACAGTGTTAGAGATTTTGACAAGATCAGAACGGCTAATATGGATGCCATCCGTGTTTGGGCTATCATCAGGTGCAGTTATATCGAGGCCTTGGACTGTAACATTGTTGTACCTAGTGACTTTCATGTGGAATCCTTTACTATTGATCAATTTGATCCCCTGAACAAGGGTATTGTTTGTGTGATCGATTTTGAGAGACTGCACCATAGTTAACAAAGAAATTAGTCAGCTTAATTTGTATGAATAATATCAAAACTTTAAGTCCGGATCATTTCCGCTGGTATATATTTCTCCTCGCATTCACTGGGTAGGAAACAGTAACATAGAATATATATTAGATTGACTTACAATTGGGAGAAGTTTCCGGGATCCGGAGTTGAACTTCCACGCAGTCTCACCTTGTCCATTAAAACTTCCTTGGCCTGTAAGTAGGAGACCAGTAACGTGTCGGAACAAGAACCATTGTCCACTAGGATAAGCACTGAGATCAGTCTTGGCCAACAGGGTTCCCCGAACTTCAATAGTTATGGGATTTGAGCATTTGCACGGTCCTTGGAAGATGACCTCCCCTACCAAGAATGTCCCGTTGGGGATAAGAAGCTTGACCATCCCACTTGATTGGCATGCTGCATTCCATGTGTTTATGAACATCTGTATTATACAATACTTCAGGTTATTAAAATTAATAAGGTTGGTTGGGACTAAATTAGAGGAAGCCGAGGCTTACTTAGTCTCAGTAAAAAACCAAAAATTGGCACTATCATGGCAAATGTTGATGGTAGAGACCTTAGTCTAAAAAAAAAAAATGACTGTCTAACAAGGTTGGTTTACTGGATTTTTGGAATCGCTCCATCTTCATGACCAAAAAGGCATGAAAAATCCCCAATTCTATTAATCATATTTTCATGTTTAATTCATTCTCAATCTCTATTTATTGGTCCTATCATAGGTCAACACAGTGCTACAGCCTACAGCCATGATTTATCACTAGCCATCTTATTTAAAAAAAGAAAAAAAGAAAAAACTAATTAATATGATTTATCCAATATGATTGATCTCATTTCCATATTTTGAACATCCTCCCTTCCTCTGTCCTTATAATTACAAGGACCAAACTGAATGAAAAGCATAGCTACTAACCAAACCATTTTAAGTGAAATTAACTACAAATAATTATGCAGACGCATCCATTTCTTTAAACTCACCCTAGAATTATCAGTCTTACTATCTGCCTGGGCACCATATTGTGTAACATCAAAAATTGTAGGATCAGTGCCTGCAAAGCCATGGCGAGCACCTTGAACGCCATATGAAAGCAAAGCTAAACCTAATAGAAAAACAACTTTAAACTCACATCCTCTTGCAAGTGTCATTGTGGCCTTGAATTGTGAACTACAATTTTTTTATTAGTGAGGGAAAAACAAGGATCAAATGCCAGAAGCTTGTGAAATTCAATGATCAGCCAAGCATATTTTATACTTTAGAGTAAGTAACTACTTCTGTAGCTACTCAACCTTACCTATGGTCGGAAAAAAGATTGTGGAACTATATTAGTATTTAGTTTGTGTCTATATTTAGCTAATACATCTCCCAGTTTAGTGCTATAACACATACTCCAAATTTTGGTGATTCTCAATACAGATATGCTTCTCCTTGCCGGAAAATTCTAACAAATCTCACCTCATGTTGACTTGATGGTTATTACAAGTTCAGTATTTGCCGGAAAATACATTTCGCTTGCTTGAAGTTAGGTGAAACTACAAACTAAAAGCCTTCATAACCATATTTGCACTCCATATTACATTAATTAGTATCCTCTATTTCGTAAAAATAGAATTATCTTAATTAAAATAAATAAATAAAAAAACTACAGTGTATATATATATATTGGAGAAATTAGACCAACTTTTCATGAGTTTACAACTGGAAAACTATAGGTAGAAGCTTCTCATTCATATGCTTTCTGGAATTGAACTGCAGTTCTTGGAACAGATTGGTCGTTTACTAATTGAATTGATGGATCCATGTTGAGTTTAGTGGTCATATCATAATAGTGGAGTAGTAATTAAAACTCTTATTGAAGTCAAACACCAAGTATTAGTTAATTAGCTTGTGAAAATACTTCCAATCTTTTTGTACATAATGTGTCATGTTGCATGCTTAATTGGTTTTTGAGAGAGATCATAGACACGTACACACATACATATATATATATAAGGAGAGAGATTTAAAAAAGATAAAAATCTTATATATATATATATATATATATATATGTATGTATGTATGTTATACTAATTAATACGTTATACTAATACAGTGAAGTGTATGGTGATCAAGTTACAGGAAGGCTGCTAGTAATTAGGCTGCAGTCCAGACTCCAGAAGGAACTGGATGGACTTAATACAAATTAAGAGAACCTAATATACTACTAATAGAGCTTACTAGTTACTGATGTATTTTTGTTACGGTATTCCATAATCAAGACGCCACCATGAAACCGGGCAGCCTGATAGCAATCAATGGCTTCAGCTGCGCCATAAGGAAGTTGAGGTACAGGGTGAAGCTGATGATGAGGAGTTTGATGACGAAGAGGTGGAGTAGGCCTCCCTGCTTTTTGCCTCATCATGCACTCCTCCAACACTGCAAACCCTTCCATCCCAACTTTCCTCAGCTCATGAGTACTCGAAGGTGCCATTTCTGCTCTCTAGCCTCTCTACTCACTGTAAATTCAATTAAACAATTAAGCTTTGTTTAATTGCTGCTATACAAATACTACAAACAGCTTAGCCCTTTTTATAGCATGAATCTCCCTTCTTCATTTTTGGCAACATGGCTATCAACCTTCTGGATCACTTGTATTCTCCAAATAGATACACAAAAGGCTAAAGATGGTGATTTGATTTGCTTTCGGTGGCCACTCCCATGTGGATGCAAATGCGTGTTCATATATACATTAATCACTTGGTGAATATTCTAGCCAAATAGGATCCGGAAGGAACATGTCTCTTCCTATCCCAATTATGTGGATTTCGGTGGCCACCACCATGATGTGGAATTTTATTTTATTATTATTATTATTATTATTTTTTTTTTTTGAGATGGATAAAAAATTTAAGGATAGGGCATTCAACTCCAAGTTGTTGTTTTTTTTTTTAAAATAATAATGATAATAATAATAATAAGCTTTTTTAGTATTTGTTACTGGACAAGAATGGATATTGTTATCTTTCATGCTTTCCTCTCAAGTTTATTTTATATACTCATTTAATTTCATTAAAATTAACTACCACTCTAGGAAGTTTGATATCACAGTCTGTGACTTCTGTCAATTAGTAGAGACTTAACTCAATTTTCTTGTTGATTTGTGTTGGCAGAAGTAAAAGAGCTTCTAATACCAAAAAAAAAAGCTCCAAAATAAAAATCTAGTGGAAAAAAATTTGAGACAAAATTCCTAACAGCGTGGACTGACAAATTGATTGGTATGTCTAATGAATCTGCTAAGAACTTTACTCCCTTGCGTAGAAAAATATATATTTATTTATAGTTTAGATACTTGGTGCATGCAATAGTAAAGTTGCTTTATTGTGACAATGAGGGAGCCTCATGGACTCAGTTTGCCCTCTATACTTGAATTTTATCAAAAACTCATATTAAAATTAGCTTGCTAAAACATGTTCAAGCTGCATGATACACATGCTGTCATACCTGAACATTGTTCCATATAAGACATTTACTTGAAAAAAAAAGAAGCAGGAGGATCATCTATTGCTGCATCCCGTCTTTGCAGGATAGAAACACTCAAGTAGTGGTAAAAGTATAAAAGAACATTTTATCAATGTCAAATGTTGGGCTTGGTGTACAGAATCTATTAGGTTCCACACTACCCATCAGGATTTACGGCGTATATATGAAAATTAATTACAGACCGAAAACATTATGACGGAAATTATTTCATGTATACAGAGTTAAAGGTCAATTGTAAGTCATAAGGAATACCGAGGGAAGAAGGGGGTTACAGAATTTAAGTGTTAATATTTGAATAGATATGTTTTTCACTTAAATTTTATGAAAGTCATTATTTTGCTTTCTTTGGTTCTTTTGGAAGATTAAATGAGGATTATGGTTCTTGGCATGGATACTCTCTCTCTCTCTCTGTGTAGTAAATAAGTAATAAATACATCTTGTAAGCTTAATTCAGTTCTAAGCTGTTGGAGCCTCGAATTTTTTTTGTACAATTTGATAAAGGGTGGATGCAGTGCTGAATTTATGAATGAAAATCTAATACATCTGACAGCTTTCTGTTCCCCTGTTTCTTCTCTGTTTTCTGCAGAATTTTGAGTTATATTCTATTTTTTAAATTTTTTTTTTTTATTTGGAGCTGAAAATAAAGGAGAAACAACAGCAAACACAGACTAGAAACAAATGTAAAGGAAATCAAAATAAAATGAGAAGCAAATGGGAAGACAGAAAATTAGCATAATTTATACATGTGTAAATATACATTTCACATATTATGACTGCACTATATCATGCCAAAGCTGGTTCTGGCTACAACCAACAAGGTGGTGAATATGTACACATGATATACCTAAATACATGCATATATATATATATATATATATATATATATATCTCTGTCATTTAAACCTTCAAGGTTTTTGAAGTACGAAAATCTGCAACCTGCAACCCTCCAAAGTGCTTGGCTAGATCGCGATCTGTAATTTCTTTGAGAAAGGAGGCTCCTTGTGGCAAGTGATTTCCACTGATGAACTGAGGTGTACTCTGTTTTTTGTTTTGTAAAATTTGTTCAAGGTCTTCGAACCCTTGTTTACCTATTTTCTCAATATTAGGTTGAGGTGCCATAAATAGTGTAGTATAGGAATACGATTATAGGAGAGTGTTGAATGATTCAAGTCAAGGGCTTTGATTTTCTGGTTTTCATTGCAAGTACAAGGGAATGATAGTATATATATTATATAGTGCAGTCTTGGAGCACCTAAATTATACTTCC
>JAOTQH010266199.1:0-10953 GCA_025631255.1 Cornus kousa | reverse complement strand
GTATTAACATACCCCTGAACCAAATTCCTGGCTCCGCCTTGCTCGTATTGAATCATCTTTAAAAATTTAACAAGAATCATTGAAATTCATCAAAAACCAATATTTATTGAATTTTGTAGAAGAAATTTGCATTTTGGGTGTACGTGTGAGGTTAAAAAGTATTTCTGGCGTCACTCTATTTCACGACATTATGCCTTATACGGTCTGCAACTACAACCATATGAAATGCTGATCTAAATTTTAACAAGGTTGACTTCAACAATAGATCACTGTGGTCCAAAGTTCATAATTTTATAGAAAATAAAAGAGCTGTCAAGGCAAAGGTATTATTAAATTACATCTCCTAAAATTGGAATTATCTAGTTATCTATTGTCATGATCGTGAAAATGAATGCTAAATAACATATATTCATTGGATTGCCAACTACTTCAGCAGTTGGAAAATAAATAAATTATATACCAATCAAATAAAACCAATGATTAACTCATCAATACAAACAAACAATAACAAGTTAACACATTGATCCCAAGTTACAACTAGGTCAACATTTTCTGTCCTATCATTTCGAATCCTAGAATTAGTTGTGAATGCTTTTCGGACCCTTTTTGTTCCATTGCTGCAATGCAACATGTAGAGATTCTTTTCTATTGTAACCCTTTTTTCTTGTGACATGAAGAAATATTTCTGCAGGTTTTTGTGTGTGTGTGTGTGTGTTTTTGGGTATCAAAAAGGTGAAAAAGTATGCATTTCAGCATTTATACTGATGGAGTATTATGTACTCGTGTTCTTAAAGCCATGAATTTTCAAAGAAATCTAGTTATTAGTTTAATCTTACTATATAACATTGAAAAAGCTTGGTTATACTGTAATTGATTTATGGCCAATTTTAACCGATTATCAAAAACTTAAAAGGTGGCTTAAATAAATTTTAGGGTAAAGTGAGAAAAATACCCTTAATATTTACATTTTAAATAAATAACACCTGTATCATTTATGTTGTGTATATAAATCCGTAAGTTTGAAAAAATGAGCAAAGAAAAGCTTATGTCATGTCATGTATATAAGTCCGTTAAGTTTGAAAAATGGGCAAAGTAAGAGTTTGAACTCACTGATAAAATATAAAATTTTAAAAATATCCTTATCTCTTTTGATAATGCCCTTATATATATAATCCTTATATGTTATATATATTGAACCGAGCCGATAAGAACATTGTCGCCGAAGATATCAAGTTGTTGCCAATTTTCCATTGTGGCTAGTTTAAATCTACGACAGTGATGATAAAGAAGAAACCAAAAAAAAAAAAAAAAAGGAATAAAATGACAGATTAGTCATTTTATATTTAATTAGTTCTTTTAGTTATTTTTTATTTAGTTATAGAGAGACACTTTAGTCTTTTTAGCATTCAGATCCTTGTTTGCTCTAAAATTAAATGTTAGAGACTTTTTAAAATGTATAGGATACAAATGCATACCATATGAATATTTTTGGCTGGCACCCTAAATTTTATAAAAGAATAACAATAATGCTTAATGTGCTGTGGTTAGTTTTAATTAAACAACATTAATGGCCATTTTTATTTTGAGTTACGTACAAACCACCACAAACTTTACAACAATCCAACCACAACTTTGAAATTAGCTGCCAGGAAAGAAAGGTCAAATATACTTTTGTAAAGCTAGCTAGCCTTTGTTGTTTGTGAGAATCTTTTCCTATAGCTGTTACTTTACAAATACCAATTTAATTCACACATAGATAATAAAATATTAAAGTTGTCATCATTGATGTTATTGTTAATTTAGTCTTAACTTATAATAAAGAGAAAAGTTAGTAAATTATTAGATATTTAGTGGACTAATTTAATAAAAATTAATTTTATTATATATTCTTGGGAATCATTTTGACAATTCAGAAAAAAAAGGGACCTTTTAATAATTTCTCCAGTGTAATTGGAATCCAACTAATGGATGTAGGTACCTTGTACCTACAGGATCCACTATTGTAAAGGTGTAGGGCTCCAAACATGACTTTGGTTTCTTTTCCAAGCAGTTTGCTGGAACTGCAAGGAACAAAAAAAGCAGATTCCCTTTCACATGTTATGTTTTAAAGCATGTTTAGTTTGTCTTGGCTTGGCTTGTTTTTGGGGACCAATGCATTTCATCTTCAACTTCCTTATGATTGATTACCTTAATCAAGGCTGCTTTACTTTTAATTAATCATCTGGTACGGTTCATATCGTCTTATACGTTGTATTTTGGCGTCCGGCTTATATATAACTCATCCTCTATCAAGGAATCCTGTGTTGTTCATGTGCATCAAAATGGTGTCGTCGTTTTAGTGCAGACTAAGGTTGATTTGGTAATTACGGAAGTGGAGTGATGGGAGTGATGAGTGAAGAAAGGGAAATATTAGTTGAAATAGGTTTGATGAAAGTAGTTGTAGGAGTATGGATGATGAAAATGAAAGACACGAAGCCTCCTTGTGCATCAAAACAATATTGTTTTAGCGCACAGGAGCAGCACACGAGGGAACATGATTCAATCGTGATTATATTAGACATTTAGTGATATATTATCTATCTGGTAAAGTGAAAGACGTGAGTCTAAATCTCTTTAGGAATAAATGAATGTGAATTTCTTACCCAAAAAAAACCAAACCGGGAAGAAAAAAGGCAAAAAAAAAAAAAAAAAAAGACAACAGCTAATAGAATAGACAACGTATGAAGTAGAAGTGGAAAATGCAGGAAAAAGAAAAAGTCATTTGGAAATCATTTCGAAAATGCCAAGGAAACTTCCATGGAACTGCAGGGGGGGAAAAGTAAATAAAAAGGAATGGTTTTTCTTATTCAATCATTCTCATATTTATTTTCTAATAATCAAATCTAGTTATCTCATACATCTTTGCTACCAACCAAGTCCTCTTCCTATAGTGATACTTGAACGTTCTCATAAATTTTTTTGAATTATTCTTATATTTTTTACCCTTTTAAGGTTAAACTGTCCATTTTTAGAAAAGTTCTCATATAATTTCTCCCTGAATTCCTTGTTTGGTTCCAAATTGCTTTCACCCTTCATGATTTCCAAATGACTTTTTCTTTTTCTTGCATTTTCCACTTCTACTTCATAAGTACCTTGTAAGCATTATATAGATAGATATATCTCCCATGTTTTCAAAAAAGTTTCCCACTAGTTATATGCTGATTGCAGCAAAAAGTCTTTATCTTTTTTATATTCATAAACATGCATGTCTCGGCTTTTTCACACTTATTCTTTGTCAGCAAGTTCTAAATAGCCCAATTTATAATCATGTATTTGTTCCAAAGATGAATAGGGTAGTGAAATCATTTACCTAATTAACCTCCACCTCAAAAAAAAACTCATCTTATTTGGTACAGTATATTAAATATTGAGGAGGTTCTCACGACGGTGGGTTATGTCTTAACTTAATGTTAAGTTTTTTTTTTTTTTGGAGTAGTATGATTTGATATGCATGTAATTTTTTATGCTTTTGTTATGTACGTATTTTGTTTGTTGGGTAATTCTGTAATGACCTGCTTACTTCTTGTTTGTCAGGAAAAAAAATAAATAAATAAGTGAGGAAAAATAATAATAAAATAAAACTCATCACTTTGTTCTGCAATACGTCAATCGCCGAGGGACATCCAAGGTCCCACGAGGATATAGGGAAATCATGGTCGAATAGTAACTTAATGCTGTATAACTATCATTAGTAGGAAGTGACATACACAAGAATAATATTTAAAAAGGGTGAAGTGTCAAAAATCTCCCTATAGTTTGAAAAATTTTATGTTTAAATTTCATTCTTGTAATATAAAAAATGAGCAAATAAATTATTCTGAGCTCAAAAAGTAACATGCCCGGGTCACGTAACCAAAAAAAAAAAATTCTTTAATACCAACACTATCGTTTTGGACTTCTCAAACTACCCATCATTCATTTTTTTCCCCATTTCTATATATATAATACCCCAATTTCACTATTTCTCACTCTATAAATATTTTATTTATATATTTTCTCTCTCTATAATTTATGTTTGTATATATATTTTTCTTCTCTTTCTCTGTCTCTCTCTAACGGCTCTCTCCCACGTACATAAATTATATTTCTTTAATACTAATAATAAATAATTTAAATTTATCTTTTTTTAAAAATTCTACTTATATCTTAATGTGTATCAGAGGCTTTCTCCATATCCATGTGTGAGATATTGTGTCGTGTGTATATATAAAACAATATTTTTTTATAGAAATAATATTTTCTAAAACATAAAAGTGATTTACGTATTATGTTAGCAATTTATTTTCCCGTGATCAAATAATTAAATATTAATTTATCAAAAAAAGAATAAAAATAAATATAAAAAAGACAAATGTATATACACATAAATGTCTATGCCTATTATATACTCTTTTAATAATGAAATATTTGGTCAAACATTAAGCGTTTCTCATCTGTATAAAAGAAAATAATTTATTTCGTACGAAAAATATATATTCTTTTTATATTTACTTATATTGCTATTCAGCAATTATTCATAAGAATAAGATTTGGCACTTGACTTTATGTATATATTATATTATATTTTATTTAATATTTTTAGATAAAGATGATAATATAAATTATTTTAGATAAAGATAATAATAAAAATTATTTATTTTATTTAAAGTTATGTATATATATATACAATACATTTTTTTATATATTTTTGACATTATATTTGTTTTGATTTTACGCTCTATTTTTGGGTAATTCCTTTTAAGTAATTTCAACTTTTACTCATCTTTTATTATTTTGGTAAAGAGAATCTTGAGGGACATTTTCATATTTTTGCCTATCTAACTTTATTTAACTAACAATAAGCCCTTGTTTGCACATTTTTCATATTACAAGAATATAATTTGAACATGAGGGGCGGTATTTACACACTTTTCAAACTATAGGGAAGTTTTTGTATTTCATCCTGTTTAAAAAATTAATTATTTGAAATTCAAAAATCGGACAACTTCGATTGATTTATATGAATGAGATTATATAACTATAATATCATTAATATTGTCAAACTAATTTACTAATTTATTTGATTACAATGTCATTAATTTTTCTAATATCATAATGACATCGTATAAAATTTATAGTGTTTAAAATTCATTCAAAAATTTTAAAAAAAAATAAATAAATAAAATAAAAAATCCAGCAATCACCTATGTGTGGGCATCTCTCCTCCTTACATCAGGAAATAAAGATGCCATTGATAGGGTCCACCAACAAAGACACCTGCTTACTCAATGAGAGGGGGAGAGAGATATGTAGGAGAATGATCAACTTGAAGACTGCTCATACGAAGACATTTATTGCAGTTAGAGACTAAAGACGGGAAAAAAAGAAAAGAAAAGTGGATACAAATAACCTAAGTAGAGGAAAGGATAAGTATGGAAAAGTTCCAGTACCATCCCTAGAAAGAACCTTTGGGCCCCTTGTCATGTTGTTGGGGGCCACTATTTACACATATCTGTCTCCTGGAACTGTTAGTGCTTTGTCCTGAACTACCCCACTCTACTTTATATTCCCAATTCAATTCTTTATCAATTTCTCTCCCTATCTATAAACCATCCAAGATTTTCATTGGTTATATAACAAACAAAAAAAACACATTAAACAAAAAATTAAAAAAAGGGTCCAAAGTCCATCATCTCTTATCTGAGATTCTGTTCTTGTGGTGGTGTGTGATTGGGATTCAACAAGATTATCCAAAGCTGCTTTCTCCCTTTTGTTTCAAAGCATCTTTGAAAAGATGTAAGCCTAAGTTCTCCATACAAGTTATGAACAGTGATTTCCAAAGCAAAGTTAAAAAAAAGAAAAGGGATTTTTGAATTCATGGGAGGACTGAAAACAGTATCTATATATTATCCACCTCTCTCCACTTCAATTCTCAGTTGAAGTCTGGAAGAAAATGACTTTGGAGGCTAAGGATGGAAAAAGAATAAAGAGAGTTTCAACAAAAGCAGATCGAAGAAGAAACTCTATGAAAAAGAGAATTGTAAAAGACACAAAGGCCAAAACAGATTTTAGCCTTTTGACAACCTGAAAAGGAGAGAAGAATATAACAGCTCATAGACCACTTTTTTTAAAAAAAGAAATTTTAATTGTATTCAAAGACACATTTGATTGTCCATAAAAAGAACACAGAAGCTTACATAAATTCATCAACAACTGCCAGCCTTTATTACCCAATTATCAATAAACCAGAACAAAATCTGAAAATTAGATTTGGCAAGAACATGCTTGATTTCAATTAGATTCACAGTTACAAAGTCATAATGTGACAGAGAAGATTTGGAAAAATTATTCTTACGAGAAGAAATGTAGAGTAAGTGGAAGCGCTAATAATGACAGCAGAGTTACACAATCTAATCATGTTCATCTACCTCAGCGAATTTCTGGTTTGCCGGCGGCACGCAGAAGAATCAAGAATGGAATTGGCTTGAGATTGTCTGTCTGTCTACCCAGGCCTATTCCTCTTGTGGCCAGATTTCCCATCTGATCTAAAAGCACCACTTGAGTCTCCTTCAGATGAGGCTTCCATGGACTTGGAGAAAGAACTTGAAAGATCAGCATACAGGTCAACCACCCTCCTGATGTTGTTGTTCAGCTCTTTGATCAGACCTACATTCCTGCCCAGGTTGTCGGGGATTTTCGACTCGTGATTCTGGTTAATTTCATTGATCAACAACCTGTTCTGATCCAATATGTTCTGAACTTGAACAAAACTCTTCTGAAATGTCTGTATAACCTTGCCATCTAACTGACTACCATTGCCTAGTCCTGAAAATGTGTCCCCCTCCATTTTGGAGTCACCAAAATTCAGTCAAAACAAAACCAGTCCTGCACAATTAAGAAACACAAGAACACACGAAGAAAAAGAAAAAAAAAAAATGATCATGAGAAAAATCACAAGATGAGACAATGTCTATTAAATTATAAATTTACTTTAAATAATACCCATCATCATGTTTTCTCATCTGTACTTGCTTCCATTACCGAAGTGCCCAGACAAAACATGATAAGGTATGGATTTTTTAAAAACTTATGGTGCATAAGAGACAAGGTCTGAACTAAGAAATCATGACCCCCATAGGTTCTTCTCATTTTTTTATTTTTATTTTCTGAAAGTTAGGTTCTTCTTCTCATGTTACAAATTTTTTGTTTTTGTTTTTTTTTTTCATTATTTGTTTACTGATTATTTTAATTGTTATTATTATTATTTGGGGATGATGAGAAGTAAAAAAGCAGATCCCATTTCTATAAAAAGGAACCTTTTAATATGTACTCAGAAATACCACCTAAAGGTTTTATCTCAGAGTTTGAAAAGAAGAATATCAGGACCCCCAAAGAACAGTCAATGATGCAGAGATAATACAGCCATAAGGGCACTATTGCAAATACATCATTGTTGTACAGATATATCTATCTATCTATCTATATATATATATATAGACACTTATATATGTTTGTGTTTGTATGATGTGTATGCATTAGCAGAAAAATTGCTGAAGAAATTAAATACTAGGTAGAAAGAAAACCCATTTCAAAGAAAATGGGTTTAAATTGAAATTCTTGAAAAAAAACAGAAGACACTATTGAAATTGGGAATTCAACGTTCAAACCGTACTCTAAAGCTTGCACTTGCAAAAGTATTAATTCCCAAAATAGAAAAAAAAAATATGTATATATATATGTATATATAACTTAATAAACCCATGTAATTATGGCCCGTAAAGAAGAAGATAAAATTAATGAAAATCAAAATCAACTAGCATATGAAGATTCTTGAAAATAATATTGTTAGAATTCAGAAGGAAAAAAAAAAAAAAGTTATGCGTGATATATATATATATATATATATATATATATATATATTTTGGAAAGTAAATAAGATTAATATAAATAAATATAACAACTAGATAAGATCAATTTTGGGTTTATAAAATATTATCGCAGATATCAATTCAGAAGCTCGTACAATTTCAAATAGAAAAAAGGATAACAATGAGAAAATTATTTATTAATCATTATATATAGATATATATATATATATATATAAACTATATGGAGTATATATATACTGTAATCGTACCGTGAAAATCTGGGAACATTCCTCTAAGTGGGAAGAGAGACACAGTGAACAATGGAAAAGATCAGCGACTGAATCGAATCACTAGAAGAAAGCCCCTTAATTCTGGATTTTAGAGAGAGGGAGACGAGATTTTAGAGAGAGAAAGAATATGAAGATTTGACAGTCAGGCTCCGACCCACCCGCTGTCTAAAATATATTTCTCTCTCCTCTTTTCCACTTGTCTGTTATTTGGTAATTTATGTAATAGTACTGTATAGAGCTTTTCAACTGACACGTGGCATCTGATCTATGATGCACAGTGGGGCCCAATTCAAGGATTTTGATCTGCATATTATGCATTCCACTGACTTTTAAGGATGTTTAGAGTTGAAATTAATGAATCACCTGTTTCTATAATGAGACTTGTTCAGAGATTTTCTTAACTTTAAAAATAACATAAAGTTAAAAAGGAAAATATCTAGTTATGTAAACCTACCATTTGCATTATTTCATAATTATCGCCTTTGTCCTCATGATATCGTACAACTATTTATTTGGTGGGTAAATTACAGTTTAAAAGGTCACACACCGATTAGGGGGGTTTTTTTTTTATCTTACTGCACATATGTCTGAAGTACTTTTTTTTTAAGAAACACGAGTCTAATATCACTATACTACTGACATATGAATATAGATTAGGATTTAGCTTTAACCTTTTTTGAGAATTGGTGTGTGCCTAACGACACTTCTAATATTTTCTTCTATAAACCTCTTAGACCAAATTTTACCTTTTATAAAATTCAGGATTAGGACTTTTCACGCTATGCCTAACTGCACTTCTAATATTTTTTTCTATAGACCTGTATGTGTAATTTATCCAAACATCAAGAGAGATCATTATAACTTACTTAAGAGGTTATTACTAAATATCTTCTTCACCTTCAATCATAAAAACCAAGCTTTCATCGAAAATTTTATAAAAACAATTTGGATAGAATAAGATTCATGGTATGTCCAATTTGGGAGAGAAATTATTAAATGGTCTAAATTCATAAACACTTGATAGATCAATTCAATTTAGATTTTTCGATTGAAAATATAATCTCACAAGAATATTGATATATTACAAAGAAATCTCAATAATGGTCTAAATTTCAACATGGATTCAAACCCCTCACGTCTCCTTTGAGAAAGAATATGCTACACTAGTGGGCTAATGGCCCATTGACAGGTCATTTATCCTACTGATAGGATAAAATTTAAAAGTCTAAATATTTATATTACTTCAGCTCGTCAAGTTTGATGGAATCATATTATTAATCTTTATTATGAATGATGTCCTGCAAAAACTATGGGTTGCTTTTATGATTTGAACATTGAAATTTAAAATCTTTCCTTGAAGCATTGTTTATTTGATACGTTTATTATAATTTTATATCTGTTTCCTTTTTTAAAAAAAAAATTTCTCTGACAAATAATTCAAGCATTCACTTTTATTTCTCATAAAGAATTTTCACTTTATAAAGTAGAGGAAATATCATTCATTAGGTATTGATGCTATATAATTCACTTTTATTTACAGGACTTCAATTCAACCCTACACCCTTTTTTCTTGATTTGTCTTTGATGTCGATTATGTAATCAACGTGTAGCAAATCAAAATAACATTATTACAGTTGATCTTTCTTTTATATATATATATGGTATAATTTATGTGGGGGCATTGACTTGGACGACTCAAAATATTTGTCATAGATGCACAAATTTGTCCCATTAAATTGTAGATTAAATTTGTGTTTTACAGTCTTATGGTGTACGTTGCTACCAATGGTGTGTAATCTTCTACTTTCTCCTTAGTTTGACTCATAAAAAATTTGCCAAGTCAACCCAAATTAGATAATGATAGCCAAAGTACAGCTGTAGATTTGGCACGCAAAAAATTTCCACAAACAAAAAATCATAATCAAAGAAATGAAATGAACTTTGTGGTCCATCTCCCACCTTTTTTTATATAGGATCACAGTCTCGTACGTTGATTTTAGTTACAAGCAAGAATATTGTGATTGCCACCTAATTTAATGACATAAGATCTACATCTGATGGAAAAATATAATATATAGTTCATCACATACAATATATATACTTTAACAAGATAAATCCTAGGCATAGTTGTGAACCTTGTTTATGTGGGGGGACCATCTCATCCAATGTAACATTTCTTGGTGTGAGAATAATATATATATATATATATATATATACATGTCATACCATATCATATCACATAGACGTAACAACGATGAATATACAGCTACAGCAACCCAACTATGCTGTAATTAATGTTAAGAGTACTGGTCCATGCTGCATCATGGTAGAGCCACTATCTGTTGAAATCAATTATGAGTTAAATCAGTACATAGATATATATGTTTCATTTGGATATGGAAAAGTACAACAACTGGATTGAATATTGTGGTGTGTTTGTGTGTGTCGTTGGGTTTTGGTGGAAGGAGAGAAATAAATCAGACAAACCATTTAAAAAGCAAATACCTTTCCTTTTTCTCACATTGTAGACACAGGCACACCACAAGGTGCTGTGCTGATCCTTGTTCTGCCAAACAAAGGTACCAATATTGGTAGCAATTTTTGTTGAGTGTGCGCAGCGAAATGGTTGTGAAATATAATATGGATAGATAAATTAGAGAGATGGTAAATAGATTCAACTTGCTCTTTTATCCAATTTTTACTTATTTTAATTTTATCGAAATAAAACTAAAATCAAACCACAAAGCAAAAATAAAGTGCAAGTAAAGTAAATAGAG
>JAOTQH010266188.1:0-10954 GCA_025631255.1 Cornus kousa | reverse complement strand
ATATATAACTCTCTGAAAAAGAAAAAAAAAATTATATAAAAAAATTAATTCAAAAATAATGGTAAAAAAATTATAATTTTTTTTTTTTTAACTAAATATTTTAGATTTTTACTTATTTTTAATTAGGTTTAATTTTAGTTTCCTTCTAATGTCTACAACTTGACTTGAAATCTGTTTAATATTAATAATATAAATGGTGAGAATACTAGTTGAAAAAGAATGGTCGTTGTATAAAAAAATACTCCGTAACATTTTGCATGAAATGCACTATTGAAACAGACTAAAATGTAGCATTTTGACACTATAATACCACTCAAAATATAAATTTGTGATTTTTAACATTGGAGATGTTCTTACCCTCTTGCCTCACCGCATAATATATATATATATATATATTTTAGGACTAACCGTAGAGAACGCACAATCAGGCAAGTGGTTTTCTCCAAGCGCCGAAATGGGCTGCTAAAGAAAGTATTTGAGCTTTCAGTTCTATTCTTCTCTGCGACGCCGCTCTCATCATCTTCTCTTCTAGAGGAAAGCTCTATAAATTTGCCAGTACAAGGTATATGCACATGTATATGTGTGAGATTCTATATCTCTATAGTTCCTGAAATAGCTTAATTTGGAACTCTGTGTGTGTGTGTGTATATATATATATATATATATTGATAAGTAATTTGGAATTGTATTTTTGTTCTTGTTTTTGATTTTTATATCATTCAAATATATATTTGTGTGTAAATTGGCGTTATATATTATTTTTATATTTTACAACGTAGCTAGGGTTTATAAAAACACTCTCTCTAGGTTATGCATCAAATCTCACTTCTTACTTTGTTGAACCAAATTTATGTTGACCTAGATACATAAAAACCCTAAAGAGAAGCCCAAAAATGGTAGCAATTCCGTTGGAAGTAATCGCCGACATACTATCAAGATTACCGGTGAAACCCCTTCTGCAGTTCAGATGCGTTTCGAAATCATGGTGTGCTCTGATCGACAGCCCACATTTCATCAAATCGCATCTAAATCGATCCATCGAAACCAACACCAATCGCAGGCTCATTTTCAGTGATTTCGACCTCTTCTCCATAGACTTGGACTCTCCCGATGATGATTGTCTAGCTCTTGACCACCCGTTGAAGAATGAGGAAGTCACTGTAGTGATCGGATGTTGTGATGGCTTGCTCTGTTTGTGTGAATCGTGGAAAGACATTACCCTCTGGAATCCTTCCACCAGAAAACACCACAAGTTACCGGTCACACCGATTGAGTTCTCACGCAAAGGTTGGAGGAGTGACGATAGCAGATACGGGTTTGGGTATGACAGTGTCAGTGATGACTACAAGGTGGTGAAAATAACATTGTATCACTTTGAAGACAATGTTGATTCATTTGACTCTGAAGTGGAGATGTATAGTCTGAAGTCAAATACATGGCGAAGAATTCAAGCTTTCCCTTATTATCTCCTGTACAGGGGGAGGAATGCTATATTCACTAATGGGGCTTTGCACTGGGCTGGGTGTGAGTCAGATAGCACCAAATTGATTGCTGCTTTAGATCTTGGGGTTGAGGAATATCGGTTGGTGGCACAACCTGATTATTCTGATAAGGAGTTTAAAATGAATGTGGCAGTTCTAGGAGGATGGCTTTGTGTACTTTGCCACTATCACAGCTTTTGCGATTTGTGGGTGATGAAGGAGTATGGAGTTAAGGAATCTTGGACTAGATTATTTTCTGTTGCAATGCCGAAGATCAGCTTTAGTCCGTTCGATATTGTGAGGCCTTTGGCTTTTTCCAGGAGTGGTGGGGAAGTAATACTGCTACAGGGTGGTGAAAGGTTTGTTTGGTATGATTTAAAAATGAAAACAATCACAAAAGAAATTAAGGTCTACCAGGAGGAGATCGATGGACTTTTTGTTTGTTTTGGTAGTCTTGTTCCGCTTCGGTGATGATGGTGGAAGTGATGAGAAGCTTGAAGGTTAAAAGGTATGGACTATTGCTTATGGAATTTCTGGTACTTCATGTCCAGTGTGGCCCTTGGAATGTTGGGGAAATTGTTAAGTATTTTCTGTTAGGATATTTTAATGAAATCTTTTACATATACAAACACCAGTCACACAAGGAGAGAGTGAGAGTGTCCCATCCTTGTATTGGTGGACTTGTTTATAATTATATGTGATAATACTATATCATTGTGATGTTGATAGAATGAAAAATTGATAGAAATGATAATGGTTGTGAAAAGGGTCATTCTATCCTAAGCTGTCTACATGTTATATTGATTTTTATATATTAATAGAATATATAATTAAGACCTACATAAATTCCTAAAGTGATTTTGTTTAATTTTGTTTGCTCTTGCATTGATGTGCTTACATCACTTAAATTCCATTCGCTGGTAACTTGCAAAAGTGTATTTCAATATTAACTAAGGAGCATCAATGGCCAAACATCCCGATAATGAGTAAAACCAATTCATCATAAACAGTTGCAATCAAGCCCTAAATTCGTAGCACAGTGAATAAAGAAGCTCGTGTAAGACTCCTAACTCTTTTTTTTATTATTGTTATTCTAGAGTTTTGGTCTCTAGGCTTCAATAAGACATTGCAGTGGGTCTCAAATCTAACATTGATTGAATCTTTGAACAAATTTGGCTTCGGTTAGCAGAATAGTGACTCCATAGTAGATCCACTCTCTATCAGTTCTACTTCTTGAGGTTACTCTTTCTCTCTCTCTCTATATATGTGATATATATACATATAAATGACCCAGATGCATATGTATGTATGTATACACATATAGTTCATATGAACGCAAACATATATATAAAATAATGATATTTCAACTGAAATAATACCTTAAGCACTCTAGCTGTGCCTACTGTATATTTTTTTATCCGACAGAGTTATTGTCTTGTTTACTGATGTGGTTGAAAGATTTTGGTAGACTTGGTTTGGTGGAAAATTCTACTTTAGATATGAGTTGAAAACTTTCTTATACATGTAAATAGATTTTTTTAAAAAAAAAAAAATCTGTAAGTGAAGTACTTTAATATTTGAAGGTTTTTTTTATTGGCATTTGGTTGTTTGATATAATGGTCTTTGAACCCGTTTTTATCCATAATTAAGTATGTGAAGTTCAATTTGCTTCCGCAATTCTGGGAACAACATTATAATGACTTTTTCTAAAACTTCTATTTGCTTCTATCAAATTTGTTCAACTATCTACAGACTTTAGTTAGTTAAAATGAAAGTGCCCTTCTCGAATTTGAAGACGTTATTGATTGTGTTAATTGTTAAATAGGATTAACAATGCTTTAAGAAAATGTGAGTTTTATGTGATATAACATGGTAGCCATAGTTTTTGGTTGATTGTTGTATTTGTCATTTTGGTTTGCAAGGGTTCTAGCTTTTAGTGGAATTTTGAAGAATACTAGTAGAGATGCACATGCCCAAATTAGAGTTCTTCTATTCTTAATACTGATTGAATTAGAATCCATATATGTTTGGATAACATTCAGTTGCTATATAAGTTTTTTCTCTCTCGCACACAGTCACACAATAAATATATCCAAATTTTATTTATTTATTTATTTATTTTTGCATTTTTTTTTTGTCTATTTTGAAGAACCAAGAGAAATTAGCTAGGTTTGTGTCAATCAGGAAGAAAAAAAAAAAAACAAAAACGAAATTAACAAGGTTTCCAAGTAGTACAGAAAGAATCAAAATAGGGTCACACATTTTTATAAATATTGGCGAATAATTGTTGGTCTTTTTGGTTTGGCCGATCTCTACTATAACAGAACCACCTTGACCCTCTTTTCCTTTTCGTCTCACGCATGCACATTATAAAACAGTCTTTCAGCTCTCTGTTTGAATTAGCAGAAAAGGCCTAATTTTCTACAAGTAGTTCAGAGTGTAAGGATTTGCCTCTGTTGATTTTAAGTAACTTTTGAAATCTAATAAGATCAATTTATCTGTTTGGTTGCTGTGAAAAAGACAATAGAAAAGAGTCGGTGTTGGCTCCTTGTAGTCCTGTTACTTTGTAGTCCCTGAAATGAATTTCTAATGAGCAGCAGGATGGAAGCACTCTCTAGAGAGTATCATGGAGATCCCTGAATTACTTGAGATCAACAAATGAGTCCTCTAGTTACGATCCTCCTGTTCTTTTTCTTCTATTGTGCTGGGTTTTTTTATGTGGCTTATAACCCAAATCTGTAATTATTTTTTGTCTTAACCGGGGATGTAATTACATTTTGTCTTAACTGGGAAGCCCTGAAGTGATTGGATAAAAATATTGGGAATATAATCCATAACTACTGCGATAAGGAGTAAGAACTGAGAATTGTTTATATACTGCATTGGAGATGTAATAAAAGGCTGACTGCCAGAGCTAGAACACAAGAGTCTTTTGTGTGATTGGGCTACCATAGACAAAGAGTTGCTTAGCCTTTCGCTACAAAAGTTCCCGATGAATTCTTCAAGTTGAAATCTTTCTCATCCTTTTCTTAGGTTTTTGATGTGGTTTTGAAACTGATCTTTCTCCTCATTCTTCTTCTGACTTATTTTATTTTGTCCCAATATTCAAGCAAATCTTTTTTTTATTTGTATTTGAGTTTTCTTTAAAAAAATTAAGGAAAACATGGGAAGCGGCCCTTTGCACCTGACATCTTTGGACCACATTTTGCTAGTGTTAGATCAGTTGAAAAATCCACCAATTTCTACAAGAATGTTATTGGGTTTGTTCCAGTAAGGATGCCTAGCTCATTCGATTTCCATGGAGCATGGTAAATTTATGCAATGCTTTCAAAGAACTCACTTGTTATTCGAGCATGCATCAAAGAAAACCCATTCAGAATAAGGATTGAAAATGCAAAGTTGAAAATTTTATCTAATTTTATTTTCTAAGGAAATTTTTTTATGTTGTTTTTCTTGCTAACATTGTGTATTTTTCTTCCTTTTATGTTCAGGCTATTTAGCTATGGAACTTGAATACATCTATTGCAATGAGGATCCAGAAAACTTGCCAAAGAAAAGTGAAATCAATCCCAAATTTGTTGTAGTTGAGTTCTGTCTAAAATGGGAAGCCCTGAAGTGATTAGATGAAGAGACAGTTTTTTTTTTTATTATTTTTTTATTTTATTTTTTATTATTATTTTTTTTCTCATGTTGATGAAGAGAGACAAGTTTTTTTTTTTTTTTCGAAAGTTGAAGAGAGACAAGTTCTTCAAGCTGAAATCTCCCTTATCCTTTCTCGGGTTTTTGGTGTGGTTGTGACATTGAACTTTGAGTATGGCCGCATTATTTTGAATACGGAGAACTAAATACTATGCTTTGAAACTGTGAACTTTAACCCAAAATTTTCATTTTTTTTCAAATATTCAACCTTTATACATTAAAAAGGTCTAGTGACATAATAGATACCCTTATTGAATTATTTTCATTTAAAGATTCAATCTTTATTCATTAAAACACTTTGAATTTGAGTAGCTGTATTACTAAAGATTTTTATTATTGGTTGGTAAAAATAAAAAAAAAAAGATTGTACCGTCACTCTTATGTCTTGTAAATTATGTACTCCGTATTTCTTTTATGTGTGAATTTTGATCAATTTATCACACTAGTCCATTTGATGCGGTGGAACAAAAAATGGGTTGGTGCAGGGAATCAATAAAATTTGATTTTTAATTTGATATGATAGTTCTTTCTCTTTGTTTAACAATTTGCGTTTGATAATCATGTGACCAGGGAAGTTCTTTTCCTTTTCATTGGTAGTTTTTGAGTAGGCTAGGCTGTCCATATTCTTTTATATTCACGTATTTTCACTATTTATGATTTAATTTTATTATTTTTTTACATTATCGCTCTTAAATTCGACTTCGGTCGACCGAAGTCGAGCTTCGGCCGATGCCACGAGATGAGGATTGGTTAACTATCCATGAGATAAGGTAACTCTTTAGCGTCATTTGGGGCCTAAGTAACTCAACCACGCGTAGGACAGTCTCCTCTACGTGCCATTAACGCTACGGACACAAGGTAATGCCTTATATTTTGGTTTTCACAAACTTCCTTTCCAAACCTATCTAAAAACAATTTCTCTTTTCAAAAGATAATATCTGTCTAATGCATTCATTCCACCACCACAACAAGGCCATGTTTCCTTTTTTTTTTTTTTTTTTGATTTTTTGATTTTTTAATTAACGAGCCGAGCCCGAGCCCGAACAGACCTTGTAAACAAACGGGCCAAAAGTTCTCATGCATCATCAACTACCCTTTCATCCCGTTCTTAGTTGGTGGAGCGATTTGTCTGGTTAATTCCGTAACGAACAAGACCTTGGCCTGCTAACTAGCTATGTGGAGGTATCCTCCACGGCCAGCTTCTTAAAGGGACTATGGCCTTCCAGGCCACGGAAGTTTGAGGCAATAACAGGTCTGTAAATTTGAGTTTTGTCCTTCCTTCAGTTGTTTCATCTGCATAGAGAGGTTCTCCAATGAAGCTAGCAATGTAGCTAAGACCCTTTGCTGTCCAGTATCTATGATGTATGTTAAAGAACTTTACCCATGCTGGGATGCAGCCAGAGTGAGTCCCAATAAGAGGTTGATACCTTTTTTAAACGTAAAAAAAATACAAAAATGGGTTTAGCAATAATTCGAATAAAAAAATAGGCCTATGATGAGTAACTAAAGTAGGTGAGTCCTTTTTAGGAGATAAAACTTCTTCAGCCTATACCATTATGACCCAATTGGGCTAAATGACCCATTGAAACGGAAGCCAAATTCGTCAGCGGAATTTGCCTAATTGCATCTTAAAGAGAAAAATTTATGTTAACTTACTTAAACACCTCCACCATGTTATGAATTTTTCCTTCTTGCCTCCCAAAAGGCGAAGTGATCGATTGAACTACTGTGAAAACACGAACATAAGCTCATAGGAGATGGCTCGCATCTGCTGAAGAAAGTTGATTGGCTGAGATGGGACTCCAGCAGGTGCTGAAATTCTTCGAATCCAGTTGACATTTGAAATGTACATAGTTTAATAACGCCGACATTATACATGCCTTTAATGTGACATCAACGGCCTTTTTTTAGCACTTTACCCCTTCTCAAAATTTTCCTCGAGAAAATGCTTTGCATGATGGTTCCATGTTTTAGAACAACCGTATGCTATTAGGAATAATAAATATAATTACTAATTGCTTACCCAAAAGAAAATTATAAAAAAATAATTTTGCTATTTAAAAAAATAATTATTTGAGTGAGACGACAAGAGAAATACTATATTATTAATTCCTTCCATTTCATGGATTTGCTTGGGCTTACATTGGTGTTGCTATAGTCCTAGTGTAACGGGTGAACACTTACCTATTTATCAAAAAACTCACCTGTTGGGTAGTGCTGCATACCCACCATTTATACCCAATCACTTTTCTATCTGGATCAGATGTGGGACAAACGACCCTTGTTACATTCTCCCCAACTCGAACCCACCTCACCAGAATCCACGCAACGCTCTCATTGCAATCGGATCACCTTGCCTACCCGAGGTGAAAACTCAGACACCTTCCTGGTCGAGCGCTTGACACCGGATCAAGGACTGAATTTGGCTCCGATACCAACGGTAACAAGTGAACACTTACTCATTTATCAAAAAACTCAAGCTGTTGAGTAATTTTGTATGCCAATGTGGGACAAATGACTCTAGTTACGAATATGTTTATAGCAGCCCAACCCCATAGCATGTGGAGGGTTTTTTGGTCCTTTTCCATTGAATCCCTTCTTTGTTTTTTTGGAAGGTCTTTTCCGGTTTCCCTTCTTTGTTAACTCTCGTTGTAGTTTGCTGGGACATATTCTTCTTTCACGCGCCCTAGCCCCAAATTCTCAAATCCTGCGCCACTGCCTCTTTGCGGCGAATCCACGAGATCTCTCTCTCCGGTGTCTACTATCGGCGAATCCACCAGGTTTCTCTCTCCAGTGTCTACTATCGGCAAATTCACCAGGTACGTTTCTTTTTTCTCACTTTCTCTATCCTCTCCTTCAACCATCTCTTGCCTTCTCTTACTTCACTCTCATACTCGAGATCGTGTAATTTTTTTTCCAATGCATTTGTGTATGTGTGTGTGTCTGTACGTATATATGTATATGTAAATCTCTTCTTTGTGTTGGTTGGATTGCAACTCTAATGAGCTGGTTCTTAAATTCATAGTCCTGGCATTGTGGTGCACAGTTTTGGCAAGTTCTAAACCCTCCTTGGGGCAAATATATATATTAACATATACACGCACAGATAGTAATAATCATCTTGAAAATAGATATATAATTTATGCTGGTAACTGATATCTGATTGATATATAGTAACGTTGTGTGTTTGGTTACCAAACTTGTGTGATCATTGATGAAAGATGAACATGTTGGAGGGTTTTTTTGTTATTGGACTTATGGCTTATATGTTGTGAATGATGAATGTTGAACATGTTGGAAATTTATTTTAACTTATTTGTCTATTTTTGTTAATAATTTTGTTTGGGTCTTAATTGCTTGAATGAAGAATTGAAGTATTTTTGTAATGTAGTCTTTTGTTTTTGTTAGCTTTATTGTATTGTGGATTTTGCTTAACTTGTTGAATATATAGTATAATATATTATACTATTATTTCTGCCGTGCCACCGTGGGGCGTTTCATGCCGTACCAGTGTCCGTGCTTCCTAGATGATAGGATTTTCATTTTCTGGACTGCCAATCAAGGAATACGGTTTGATTTATTGACCAGTAACTCTTCCCTAAATTTTCATGTCATGTTGTATGGAAGTTTGAATGTTTCATTAATTTCATAAATATGAGTAGTATTTGGGTCCTTGTTTAAAAAGTGAACCGATGAGTCATTGCTGGTCAAAATGACAAAAACTGACTAGAAATGTCTAAAAGTGCAAGTCGGAGTTTGCCCTTTTGTCTCACCTTTGTTCAAAGGCACTTTGCCTTTTGTAAAATTGACTATACCAAATACTTTTTTTTTTTTGGAGGATTTTGTAAAATTCACTGTACCTAATTTTTTTGAGGGCCAACCATAGAGAATGCCACAAGCAAGCAAATGACTTTCTCCAAGCAGCAAAATGGGCTGCTAAAGAAAGCATTTGAGCTTTTGGTTCTCTGTGACGCCGAGGTTGGTCTCATCTTCTCTCCTAGAGGAAAGCTGTGTGAATTCGCCAATTCAAGTTATATACATATATATGATTCTATATCTTGGTAGCTCTTGAAAGAGCTTAATTTGAAATTCTATTTGTATTCTTGTTTTTGATTTGATATCATGAAGATATATATATTTGTGTGTTTATAAATTGGTCTTATGTATTATTCAAGGTATATACATATATATATGATTCTATATCTCGGTAGCTCTTGAAAGAGCTTAATTTGAAATTCTATTTGTATTCTTGTTTTTGATTTGATATCATGCAAATATATATATTTGTGTGATTATAAATTGGTGTTATGTATTATTTTTTACACCGTAGCTAGGGTTTATAAGAACTGGGTCCCTCTCGGTTATGAATCAGATCTCACTTATTGCTTTGTTGAACCAAATCTTTGTTGACTCTAGACACATATAAACCCTAAAGAGAAGCCAACAATGTCGGAAATTCCGTTGGAACTAATCGCTGACATACTATCAAGATTATTGGTGAAACCCCTTCTGCAGTTCAGATGCGTATCGAAATCATGGTGTGCTCTGATCGATAGCCCACATTTCGTCAAATCGCATCTAAATCAATCCATCAAAACCAACACCAATCACATGCTCATTTTAAGTGATTTCGACCTCTTCTCCGTAGACTTGGACTCTCCCAATGATGCTGAGGTAGAACTTGACCACCCATTGAAGAATCAGGAAGACACTATAGTGATTGGTGGTTGTGATGGGTTGCTCTGTTTGCGTAAATCGCCAAAAGACATTGCCTTGTGGAATCCTTCCACCAAAAAACACCACAAGTTACCAGTCACACCGATTGAGTTCTCACGTAATCGTTGGAGCTGTGATGATACCAGATATGGGTTTGGGTATGATAGCGTCAGTGATGACTACAAGGTGGTGAGAATAACAGTGTATTCCTCTGAAGACGATGTTGGTTCATTTGACTTATTTGACTCTGAAGTCAAGGTTTATAGTCTGAAGTTGAATACGTGGCGAAGAATCCAAGCTTTCCCTTATTTCCTCTTGTACAGCTGGAGAAATGCTACATTCGCTAATGGTGCTTTGCACTGGGCTGTGTGGGAGACGGATCGGGTGTCGATTGCTGCTTTTGATCTTGGGGTTGAGGAATATCGTTTGGTGCCGCGGCCTGATTATTCCAATAAGATGTTTGAAATGGATTTGGGTGTTCTAGAAGGATGGCTTTGTGTAATTTGCCACTCTTCCAGCATTTGCGATTTGTGGGTAATGAAGGAATATGGAGTTAAGGAATCTTGGACTAGATTATTTTCTGTTTCTCCGCTGGAGATTAACATTAGTCCGTTCAGTATTGCGAGGCCTTTGGCTTTTTCCAGGAGCGGTGTGGAAGTGATACTGCTACAGGATGCTCAAAGGTTTGTTTGGTATGATTTAAAAATGAAAACAATCACAAAAGAAATTAAGGTCGACTGGGAGAAGATCGAGGGAGTATTTATTTGTTTTGGAAGCCTTGTTCCGCTTAGGTGATGATGGTGGAAGTGATGAGAAGCAGCAAGCTTGAGGGTTAAAAGGTATGGACTATTATTGCTTATGGAATTTCTGGTACCTCATGTCCTGTGTGGCCCTCAGAATGTGGGGAAATTGTTCAGTATTTTCTGTTAGGATATTTTAATGAAACCTTTTACATACACAAACACACAATCACACAAGGAGAGTGACAAAGAGTTCAATCCTTGTATTGGCGATCTCGTTCATAGGTGATAATAATACTATATCATCCTGATATTGTT
>JAOTQH010266177.1:0-10954 GCA_025631255.1 Cornus kousa | reverse complement strand
GTCTTGTAATATATCTCAAATTTCAGAATTCCTAGAACGTGTGATTTTTGGCCTTTGATTAAGCCTGTTCTGAATGGTAAAGGAATGAAACTATTGGGACAAACCAGCTCAAAAAACTCCTGTTTTCTATGGCAAACAAAGCTCCAACTCTGTTCCGTTCTCCATATCAAGCCGTTCTCTTGGCTCATTCATTACAAGCCATTCTCTTGGCTCATTCATCAAGTAAATGAGCCGAACTCAAGTTTTGAACTAATTTAGTAAACGAGTTCGTTCCTAAATAATGTTAGGATTGGCTCTTGTAGGGCTCAGTGAGCCGAACTCAAGTTTTGAACTAATTTAGTAAACCAGTAGTTCCTAAATAGTGTTAGGCTTGGCTCTTGTAGGGCTCGTGAACACTAAATACGTTGGTCAGCATGGCATGGACAAACATACATATGTTCATGCACGCATGTTCATGGGCATAAAACTCAAGTATACTCGTACAAAGAATCTTGAATACGAGCTCAAATCGAGCCCCAACACAGATAAACACCAGCTGATAGCTTTGAATACATAGTTTCTCTGCAAAATCATAATACTCGCATTCCAAATATATAATAGTTGAGATTGATACTCTTACAATCAAAAGACCATACTTCTTTGTGCCTGGCTTAGACAAATAAAAAAATCTGCCTTCCCATTATACACAGGTATGTAGAAACCATCACAGGTTCAATCCGTAATATTAATCTTTTATTATAAATAGTTTATTGGCTAAACATGGAAAAATACAATATTTAAATGCCTAAAATGGGAAAGAGACTAATTAATAAGTATTACACTTCAAAAACATACTGGAAGTTAGTAGCAAATTACATACTGTGCACATCAGACAACCGTGGATATAATATCGCCATTTCCTTGAAATACTTCAAGAAACCATCACAGGATGTGGATGTGGATGTGGATGTGCAGATTCATTTGGAGTTGAAATCCGTCCCAGAGTAATTACAAATTCTCCTTTCCTTTCTGAGCTATAACTTCTTTCCTGTGGAAGGTATGCAAATTTCAGTAAAAACTTGCAAGAGACTCTGTAAAGCAGTCACTCATCACACGATGTTAAAAACATGGTTTCAAAATGCAATGGCAGGTGCATGTATATAACAAAGCAACTTTACGAAAGCATTGAAAAAAATGAACATATTATTCATTGCGCACGTGTGGGTGACCATTTTGGATTGTGTGAGAGAGACACTTGTAGAATCAACTTGTAAAATTGATTTATAAACATTGTGAGAGCCCTTTTTTATTTGTGGAGCATTTCACATGAGTATGTGAAGCAGGGACTAAACGTTCTAAATTGTTAAGTACTGAAACAAACCAGGCGGTCTCTGCTTAATGGAGCTTGAACCACAAGGTTCATATAATTCTTTAAAAGTGCAAAGATTTTAAAGAAACAAAACAAAAAACGAACAAGTATATTTCTATTACATAAAAAATAAAATAACAAAAAAGTGAAGCACTTGAAGCACTTTCAATTTAAAAATGTGTTTGGTAACCAAAAAACGAACCCCTTGAGGTTCTATATTTTAGTTAACTACCACAATTTTATCCCTTTTAATTTTTTACAGAGACTATTTCATCAATTCTTTTATAAGGGCCTATTATTATCAAATATAAAAACACTCTCCATTAAAGAGCATTATTGTAAAATTAATAATAAGTGCTCTTTAAAAATATTGTTACCAAACAAATTAATGAGTACTTTATATAATGTATTGCCGAACAGTGTTTTTTATTTTTACTGAGAGCAATTTTCTGACAGCTCTATGTATAAAATCACTTTTATCATTACAGCACCACCACCAAATAAGCCCTAAAAAACAAAAAGAGAAGAGCAAGAACCAAAACCATTGTGTGAGGGGACAGAGCACCAGTACGAAGCGGACAAACTTCCAAAAGAAAACTGGTCACAATAACCAACCATAACAATCTACCCAGAGACTAACTTGAGAAAACAAGTGTGCTGTCAGAATCATGCCTCTAGAAACGGGGTGAAGAGGGAAATGAAATTTAATGCCACTGCCATACCGTAGACAAACTTCCAAAAACATATTGTCCCCCACCTACCAACAATAACTGATTTGCCAATTGACTAACCTGTGAAAACAAGAGTGTTTATCCCACGGGTTAGCTGAGTTGGTCAGGAATCACACTTCAAGAAATGGAGGCCTTGGTGACAAGAAATCACTTGTGGAGAAAATCCATAATTGGTGTAGTAGACAACCATCTGCCCTCTTTAAATTTTAAACGTAATATCTAAAAAGTCTTCAAAAATAAACCCACTAAATAACGATCCAATTTAGTGGACCACATTAATGGCTTATAAGACCATTCCCATATTAGTGGCTTATAAGACCATTCCCACATCTTCAAGTTAAAATACATGGACACGCATTGCTAAAGAACAAAATACCCAACTAAAGAATTAGAAATATGTATAATTATATATCACAATTCAAATAATCTCCATATTGATCGAAAATCAACGCTAGCATTGCCAAACCCACCAATTTACCTTGCCATGAATCTTAGAGAAATCAAGCTCCAATCCAACTTCTGTAATGTAACAATTTTTGTTAGCATATCCTCTAAGTTCTCCTTTGAAGGAACACTCAATACATGAACCTTGGCATTTTGAATAACATGTAAACATTGGTGTTGGAGTTCAATAACTTTGGCTCGCCCAAAAAAAAAATAAAAATAATAATAATAATAAATTCCATGGGTTTGACTTGCAAATCAACCGCACCCAATGAAACCTTTACGCCACACTACTACTTCGCAAGCTTTCGTCAATGTCATGGACTTAAACCAGTAGACAAAGAAGCTGTTGGTCGTAACTTTGACATCCAATTGATTCAGCCAAATCCACAATGGAACTTATAATTGGTAGTTGATCTGCCTCTGTCAATATCATTAGCGAAACTTGCATTGATAAAACCATGCACTTGCTCCAAATCCTGTAGTTTCAAAGCATCCATTTGACAGCCTCCAAATATGCTCTTCCCAGATTAGCTAGGAACCAGCTTAAAACCGCAACCACATAAGCAATGCCTGGCTTATCGCATGCCGTGGCAAGTATGAACCCTCTACAATTCTAGCTCACAGGCATTTCTCCATTTTCTCTACTGTCTTTTGCACAATGTTCCAAACAACTAGATCAGCCACTACTAGTGACTTCATCAGCTTAGACTTGCCCACACTTAACTTTTCCAAATTAAGTCTCTAATACTCACATGGTTGACGATAAAAAATAAACGATGCAGACCGGCCCTCAAAGCAGTATTAGCAAGGTTCATACCACCTCTAGGGTCAGACCTTTTGTTTGAAATTGGACCATTAACTGTCTTTTTACACACACACAAAACGGGTATGATGATCATTGAATGTTCTTTCAAAATAACAGGGCCCTTTTTGTACGAGAGAGACATGTAAACCAAGTGAATGACCTGTAAAAATGATGTTTATGGATTGTAAGTCCAGCATTCATTGTTTTATCTTCCTTTGCTTTCTTCTCATTAGAGATGTTCTTTCAAATCCTGCCCACAATATATATTAATAAGTTCCTTATTATATCCTAGTGAGGAAACATGCTATTGTTAAAACCTACTTCCAGTGCCATTTAATTTTCTTGCCTTCTTTCTGATGTATTTACATAGAAATGGAAACTCACCTTCAGTAATAAGCCTTTCAAATTCCATCTCAAAGTTTTCTTATCAGATAAGCACTTCAAATTCCATCTCAAAGTTCTCTTAGCAGACCAAAGGACATACAAACGTACATGAAGTTATTGTTGGTAGATTTGGAAAATTAACAAGTATGTGAAATTTGATGTTTCTTTGCTTGGCACAAAATTTGATGTTTCTTTCCAGTTTCCATCATAAATCTCACAACTAATAGAAACATGCAAATGCATGTGTTTACAACACTCCATGTACTGTTTAAAGATGAATACTCTCCTCAAAACCTAACATTCTCTATTTAGCTACATTGGCTTCAGTTAACATTCTCTAAATGTTAACTGCTCAAATTCCCCTGTTGCATATACAGACATATATATAGATATATATATATAGATATATATATAAACACTTGTGCGAGGGATACAATTATAACAATGTCTCACATTACACACTATCCACAAACTGCCACTATGTTGATGTGCAATAAAAGGCTATATATAAAGAAAAGGGATCTTGAAAATTCAGATGTTACTAAAATTGAACTAACAATCTATCAATGTCTCATCCAATACTAAATCAGAAACTTATACCTAAGAAAAGGAAGGAGCAGAAGAATTTTATGCCAAAACTTGCCTGGAAAGATATCTCATATTTTTGAAAAGAGGTTGAAGACCATGTCTATAACACCTTAGTAGTTAGTACTCAACTGATGTTTACTTACTGTGCACCAAGACAGAGAATCGGTTTTACCCTAATTGTATCAGTAGAGACACGTCCAACGATATAATGTGAACTAAGGATAACTCCATATTATCCACGCTTATTGATATGCACAAATTTAGCCACGGAATGTTTTATCGTAACCATCCTGCAACACCTAAGAACTAGAATGACATGAAGTGGAGGTATAGCCAAAAAGTCTTGGTAAAACTGTATTTTTTTGAACTATAGGGTTATAGGAACTGTATTTTCTAAAAGATGGAAACTCCTAACAGATATTATACGACCCACAAATGAGAACCCCTTTTCTGCATATCCACTGATTTTCACTTTCTGCCCATGGACAAATCTAAAAACTAATAGACTCAACAACTGAAATATATTTTCATCAGGGGTTAAAAAAAAAAAAAAAAAGATCAACTGAAATCCGTTTATCTCCTTGGCAGAGTGCTTCTCACCAAAACCATATCATAAAAGAAACATATATTTGAAACAGCATCAAATAAAGAAGGTAATCAGGGAAAAGGTTGAAAAATAAAAAAAAAAATAAAAAAAAAGGTTCCACTGAAAACACCAAAAGACACACATACACCATGCAACTTGTCCATATTCCTCCTATTCTCAATAATTTAGACTAAATTATTCAGTAGTCTGAAGAATAACTTGAAGATTTCTATTTATTGAACCGTAAATATCATTTGCAGTCACTAACTTTCAAGTTATAATGATCTCATAAAACACCCAACAATTTCGAATTCACTCAAAATTCTATTGCTTCAATTTGCTAATTCATTTATCATCGAATCCAAAGAAAAAGAAAAAACAATGAAATAAAATTTGAATCTTGGAACTTCACCTGCACCAAGCGGATATTTTGTTGGCTGCATTGCCCTAGAGTTCAACTTCCAAAAGCAAATTCATCCTCTGGAAACCAATACCCTCCGTCAACTCCATCCTCTGCTTCTCTAGTTCCATCATCTACTGCTGCTTCAAACTCTCAATCCTCTCCTAAATCCCCCCGAACCTACGTCCAAAATTCCTAGACAGACTCCTCCACGAAATCCACACAAATCATCCTCTGCTTCCTCACAACATCACAAAAAAACCCATTGTCTCTCATTAGAACCACTTTGAGCTCGGCCTCCGACTCTGATAATGAGCCAAGCCGAAACCTGGACTGGTACGACTAGGCAATTACTCTTCACTAATACGTAGTGAGTAAAAGTCCTTCAATCTATCACCCATGGCCAATCCTCTTCTTTTCATCTCCTCCAGAACCAGCTTAGCTTCGTCAAACCTTTTCAAATTCATCAGACGGTATGCAAGAAGCCCAAAATTCTCCGTGTCCAACCCCTTATCTCTCTCTCCATAGATCATCACAAATTCAATCGCCTGCGCATAATAACCCAATTTCAACAGCGCATTGATAACGTGCGCATGGGTGGAGTATATCGGTGGCAATCCATCATCCTCCATCCTCCGCAGCACCACCAGAGCCCCCTCCACCTTCCCTGCCCGGCACGCACCCAGAACCAGCGCGTCGTACGTCCTCGAGTCCGCCTCCATCCCCTCCTCCACCTCCATCTTCGTCAAAACTCCGGCTGCAGACGTCAGATCTCCGGCGAAGCAGTACGCGGTCAGCAGGGAATTGTACGCCGTCAGATCAGGCGAAATCCCATTCTCTTTCATAAACTCCATCAATCGCCACGCATCCTCCATGTTCTTCTTCCTCGTGAGAGCGTTGAGTATGGGATGAAACGTGGTCGCATTCGCACCGTAACGCTCCCGCACCACAGTCTCCACCACGCGCAGGGCCTCGTCGATGCGGTGAATCTTGCAGAGACACGCGATGAGTGAGTCGTACGCGCTCTTCCGAGAGAAGCCTCTGTCGAGAGTAGATAGGGCGTGAGAGAGGTCATCGAGTACGGAGAGGTCGGTGGAGATGAACTTGAATGTGTTGGTGGTGTTGAAGAAACCGTCCCTGAATCGCTTGCTGAGGAGGCGGTGGACGGAGACGAAGTCTTTGCTGCTTCCGGCGGCGTTGATGAGTTCGTCGTAGTAGGCGGAGCTCGGTTCGTCCGGATTATGATTTCGGTTAGGGTTAGGGTTACAAGTGGTGAGGAAGCGAGAAGTAATGTAGCAGAGAGAGGATGAGTTGGGGGTTTTGGGAGTGAGTTTGTGAAGGAATTGCATGGTTTAGGGTTTAACACCCGCACTCGCAGACACAGAGAGAGAGAGAGGCGAGGGAGTTCAGGAAATGAAGGTTTAACAGGTTTTATGGGCTTTGAGCCCATCGATACTACATTCCAATACACAAGCTTAGGTCTACAATGGGCCACCAGTACCCAATTTTCTGGCCCACTGACTCATGAGGCCATTTTGTCAACAGTGTGGTTGGGTTGTAACTTGGAAGTTGATGGTCTGATTGTCAACGAACCACTTTCAATAAAACAAATGGATTTAAATAAAGCAGGCCTAGCCCAATTCTTTCTACTTTTGGGCCCAATTTATAGCTGAGATCGATTTGTATTCAACATAAAAGACGTTGAGAAAAAAAACAAAAAAAGAGAGAGATACGTTGAGACTGAGAATCAATGTTTCAATTTAAGTTATTCGAATTTACCCATGTTAATCAAGACTTTTCTATTGTGATATCACGTTAATGAATATGTAAGCTGTTAGAGAATATGTAACGTGACATTTAATAATTTAAATCATCTAATATGTAGCATTGCTTTATGATTTGTTATATTAGTAATAAAAAATAATATATAGTTCGACAGTTAGATTAATTTGGCTATTTTATATGAGTGAGGGATGATGTCATTCCGTCATTGATGTCATCATTGCCTCCGTCTCCACTCGTGTAAAAATAATCCAAATGTCAAGATTCCATGTTATAGAGACATTGTATCTATAAATAATTTGTGGATACAAACTTAAAGCCTTTTAAGTGTGAAGTGTAAGAGCTGTTCTCTATAACATTGTACAATGAAATTGCAATTTTTTTTTTTAATTAAAGATCAGTATTTTTTGAAAATATCCATTCCCTAACAGTAAAAAAATACTAATTAATTCACTGGTTGATGAAAAGGGCATTAATCAATAATAGTTTGTTTAATTATTTGAATAATTAATTATTAGTCCACCGCACACTGTACTTTTCACCATCTTATGGAGAGAGAGGTTCATAATCACATATTATTGATGTTTGACACAGAAATAAAAGTCTAATCATGATTACATAATTAATTCTATACAGGGAAAAAATTATATATAATTTTCAAACAAAATATATGACATGTTTTTCACTCATTTCAAAAAAAAAAAAGAAAAAGAAAAAATCAATCTGTTGTTTCAGTTTATAATTATCAGTGCCACATTATTCCATACTGGACCATGCAATAATTTATGTTCATTATGATTAATCATGTAATATATTTCAAAGGTCAACCATATAGTAACTAATGATGGCCAGAGAATCCAAACTTATCAATTAATCATGTATATATATTTCCAAGGTCAACCAATTAATTAAATTTAATTATTTAACATTAATAAATTCAGAAGTTTCTTTATAAGTATACAACACTATGAAAAGAAGATTATTTATATTCTTTTCAAAGCATATATGTTTTTACCATGACTTTTCCCCTTTCAAAAGAAAAGAAGAGAAATTAGTCTGCTATATACCACAACTACTGCTGCTGCTGCTGCTAATAATAACAATAAACTCTCCTTATTCTTTTGTATAAGGAATAGCACCTGTTTAAATGCTGTTACTAGCTTGTGTTTGTTTATAACTCTTTCTCTATATATATGTGTGTGTATATGTATATAATCATGTTCTTATAATCAACAACTTAATAGAAACATTTTCAAATTATTAACCATTCAGTAAAATAGTATTGTTTATTAATTTTGTAATCAAGCCTCAATCCTCGTCCTCTGCTGCTGTTGATTTTCGTTGAGCCGAGCTTCGTTGGTCCGTGTTTCATTGAGTTGAGGATTGTTACCCGAAGGAGGGATGTTCTGATTAGGGGGTGGAGCCGTGGTCTCTCCTGGTGGCGGCGGCGGCACCAACTGATCAGAACATTCCTCCTCCGGGTAACAATCCTCAACTCAATGAAACACGGACCAACGAAGCTCGGCTCAACGAAAATCAACAGCAGCAGAGAATGAGGATTGAGGCAAATCCCCCTCCAATAGAAAGTGTTCACGTCACCAGACCAAACTATAAGTTAAAAAATTATAAATTTTTAACTTATTACATATTAATTATATTAGAAGGTCAAAAATGGATCTTCAGATAATTGATTTAAGTTGAAGTACTATCGTGAGAATCCTTTTATTCAATTCAACTTCATTTGGTGCATGCAGCTGAAAATATTTAAATACCAGACCAAACTATGGTCTAAGGGGGTCGAAGAGAAGTTATTTGGTGTGCCTATGCATCTGGTACATCAGAGTCGTTCTTACACAACATGTTCAAAAGTATGCATAATACGTTTAGAAACAAACAATTTTAGTCACCCATTGTATGGTGTACCGGACACACCCAATATATTCCCGAATTGGATGATCTTCTACTCCACATTCCAAAATTAAGCAACACCAAGCCCAGCGTGGCAGAGTCACCCATAAAGAGTGCATGCCAAATTATCACTGGAAAGACTTGAATTTCACATGGGGTTGTATTGAGTATCTTAAATATTGGCCATATCCTGGTCTCAGAAGTATGTCTGCCTCAATAAAAATTGCAAAATCCATGGTATTCAATCTTCACAGAACACCAAAATAATAATAATAACAACAATAATAATAATAATTTTGGTAGTTTCCTGTACTTAAATTTACTCATAAAAATTGACCTATCTGGTTTAAATATTGCCAGGCTGTGTTGTGGACTTTCCAATTGAAGTTTAAATGTAAAGGGTATAGAGGTCCAAGGTTGAGGAGACCATACGATATCCCTCAGTTCATGTTATTCATATCGATTGTCTCGCCACTCTACCCCTCTGGGGAGACATTATTTAAAATACCCAACCAACACACATTTCAAGAGATCCTTGTTTCAATTTTCTTTATATTCCATTTACATTATGGAAAATAATAAAACTAGTGACTAGGTTTAATCGAAAAAAACCAACTCAACAGGTTACATGAAAAATATTTGTAAAAAATATTCTTATAGAATGCTTGCAGTGTCTATTGCATCTCTTTCATGCAAAAAAAACACTCCTAAACTATGACATTTATGCGAATAGGTCATATTCATAAAAATTGAACTAAAATGCCCTTAGTAACACATTTTATAATATATATTTGTATATAATAATTATGTGAAATGACTAAAAAGGGTTTAACCTTCTTCTTCTTCTTCTTGGTGGTTGCTGCCGCAAAGAGGGAACCATCACCACCTCCACAATCGCCCGCCCCTTCTTCCACGAAGTCACAAATCATTCTGAATTCCTTCATTCCACACACCTAGGGTTCGAAATTGACCCACAAATAACTAATCATTGCCCAATCAATCTGAATCAATGGATCACACCAAATGCATACTGTTATCCTTCGTCAACATCGAAATTGCGTCACCCATTGCCGCTATTAGTCGCCGAACAAGATCTCGTCGCCTCGTCAACGTCGGAATAGCGTCATCGCCATGCCATCGTTGCTGCTAGTCAACGTCAGAATCGTGCTGTGGTACTCGTGAGAAATCGACCCTATGTTGCATTCTTCATCCTCACCATCCATTTCCTGCAAAATTGGTTTGGTTAATATATATATATAAAACAAATAGAAAGCAAAACGGGTTTGATTTGCCTTTTTTTTAACAAAAAAATTGCAAATTGGTTTGGGGGATATATATATTTATATATATATATTTCAAATACGGAGTATAAAGCAAAATGGGGTTGATTTGCCTTTTCGGGAAAAAAATAAATAAATAAAATGGTTGATTTGGACTTGAGATATGTGGGGGTGGTGACTGTGGGTGGTTTAAAAAAAAAAAGGGAGGGTTGGGAGGGTTCTATCTTGCATCTTTTTTTCGCACCAAGCATCATATTCACTTCTCTAAATCCTCAGCTTTCTTCTCCAAACAAAACTATTTTTCTTTTGAAATATTGTCACTAGGTTCTTCCCATACAAAAAGTCCTCCATTCTGGATGTATACAGTGGTGTATATAAAACTCAATACCGATACCTAGTTAGCATTGTTAGTTATCTTGTCGTCAAAATAACTCTCCTGACCTCCGAACAGTGGTCTTAGGAGCGCTACTTAGCCCTTATTTTTGGTGGAAAGCCAAATTTACCTAGTCGATATCAAATAAAAAGAAACCAAGTTCTTTTATTTTAAAAAGATCTTAGGAATACACTTCCCCTTCCCTAGCTCGAGAGCATTACTACAATTTTTGCTATGGTGATATATGTATAAAGTAAACAAATGTATTTTGAGAAAAATATATTGTAGAAGTTAGACAGGGTGCGTGTCATTAGCATACAAG
>JAOTQH010266166.1:0-10955 GCA_025631255.1 Cornus kousa | reverse complement strand
GTATAGAAGTTTTAAATTAAATACTAATTTAAATTGCATAAGTTTTAAATTAAAGTACTATCCTTAGTAAATTATAATATGATAGATATTACTGGACATAATGGTAAAAATAATTTAAATTTTCATTTTTCATTTTCTTCTCTCCCTTCCATCCAATTTTTTTCTATCCTACCCTAAGAAGCAGGGAAACAAATACGGAACCCAAATACGACACAACATGGATACGGCGATACGACAAATCTTAAAAGATTAGGACACAAACACGATGGGGACATGACAAATAAGAAATATATTTTCTATATATATGAAGTTGTACTTTAAGAAATTAAGAGTAATATATTTTTTACAATCTCAAAATGAAAATAAAAATGTGTTTTGCTGGAAAAAAGAAAGAATGATAAAAATAGGGAGGAAGAAAAGTGGACTATTATATAAGTTTTAAATTAAATATTATTTTAAATTACACAAGTTTTAAATTACAGTACTATTCTCAGTAAATTACAATATTATAGATATTAGGATTTAGGACATAATAGTAAAACAATTTAAAATTTTGTCTTTCATTTTCTTTTCTTCCTTCCATCCAATTTTTTTCTGTCCTACCCTAAGCAACAGGGAAATGGATACGACACAATACGGATACGGCAACACGAAAAATCTTTAAAAATTAAGACACGAACACGGGGGGACATGACAAATAAGAATTATATTTTCTATATATATGATGTTGTACTTTAAGAAATTAAGAGTAATAATATTTTTTACAATCCCATGATGAAAATAAAAATGTGTTTTGCTAGAAAAAAGAAAGAATGATAGAAAGAGGGTTAAGAAAGAGAGGGGAAAAAAATAAAAAATAAAAAATAAAAAACAAAACAAAACAAAGGGACAAAGAGGATTAGAGTTTTGTTAGAAAAATAATTAGGCCTTGGTTAAAAATAAAGGTAAGAATTCGGTAGAAGAGAAAAAAGTTCATGGGAAAAAAAAAGAAAAAAAGAAGAGGGTATTTAGGGTTTGTGAAGAACAAGAAGAAAAAAGAAAAGAGGAGGACAAAAAATAAGAGATCAACGAGGAGAGATAGAGAGAGACCATTCATCGGTAGCAAAACTTGGTTTGTGGGACAACAAGAGAGTCAAAAGATGATCATGGAAGGGTTCGAACTAAAAAATAAGAATAAATATCTAATTGTTTGAATATAAAATTATTTTATGAAACAAGAAGTTTTTAAGTAAGTATGTAATTAAACAACTCCTAATATTTACACATAAACTTGACATTATTTCTAAAACTTTCTAAAAAATTCTAAAAGAGTAGGACACACGTTTTGGACACGAATCCATGGCTTGTAAAAAACGTGTCTACAGTGTATTCAGATATTCAAAAAAATATAAAATATTCAGACACGTTTTTTGGCATGTCGAACACGTGTCGAGGCATGTCCAGCGCGATTTAGACACGTATTTTGGCATGTTGAACAAGAGTTAGGGCGTGTCCAGCACGATTCAAACACGTATTTTGGCGTGTTGAACACGTGTTAGGGCGTATCTAGCGTGATTCGGACACGTATTTTGGCATGTGTTGGTGTCCGATATGAATTCTTTACCCTTTTAGACGTGTTCACGCTACCTAGGTCTTTCAAATAAGTGTCAAAACTTGCTTCAATCTATCAAATTAGGTAATACTAAAATTACCTAATACATTAACTCCTCAAAAATAGAAAAATATAATAAAATAATGATATTCCTTTTTGTAACTCTAAGAGAGAATAGATGTAATACCCCTAATTTTAAAAGGATAGTCTCAGTAATTATTTATTTATTTTAATTACATTTTTAATTGTTTAATTAGTTATTTGACCTAATTGCCTATGTGTTTAATTGAATTAAGTGTTACTTGATTACTTGGATTATGTGTCTATATGTTATTTGTATTTGTCTATGTATTATGTGTCTATGTGTTATTTGTATTTGTCTATGTGTTACTTGTTTAATTAGATTATATGTGTAAATGGTATTTTGATTATGGTTATGGTTAATAGTAATGGGCCAACCAATTAGGTCTCATGAAATACTTGGATAGGAAGTTTAATGGGTATGGATAATTACCCATGGATAGTTGTATATGTATATATATAGTATATATGTATATACATATAAAAGGGTAAGCAATTTACTAATTACTTTTGTGGTAACTTGAGTAGTATTATTAAATCTGATGTATACATGTTATATATTTATATAATAAGGATATATATAGATTTTATACGTATCATATTTTAAAGTTACTTTTTAATATTATGATAACTTAAGTATTATTAAATAATCTGTTAATAAATAATCGTATGTATATAACTTGTTTATTTAATTAGGTTATACATAAATTATATACGTATCATATTTTAAGTTATTTTATTTTATTTTTAAGTTGACTTGGATTAGGAAAAGGATTAGGGTTATTTTATTTAGCCTATAAATATATAACTATAGGTTGTAAAAAGGGGATTAGAAATATTCACGTAGTATATTCTAGAGAGAGAGTTAGAGAGAGAAGGAGGAAAAGGAAGGAAGGAGGAGAAAACCCTGTAAAAAGAAGATTAACGAAGAAGAACTTTAATTTTCGATCCGAAAGTTTAAGGCAAGTTTTTCTTCTATCTTTCTCCCTTTGATTCGTGTTTCTATACATGCCTAGGAAATTCTAGGATGCTTAAACATTAAAACTAGATAATTACACGTGTTTAATTGGATTAGAACATAGGTTTTATGAATTTGTTTCATAATTGTTCTTGTTACATAAATTTATAAATTCATAGATTTGATCTACTTCTTTATAAATTTTTATATGTTTAAATGATGTTTTTCATATCTGTGGATTGACGGAACGTAGAAACATGCCTAGGAATCCTGAAATAATAAATATCTGGGTTCACAGTAGAATTCTGGGTTGAATCGCTAAACAGAGTTTTAGTCGTCGATACAGTGCTCGAGCCTGAGAAGGAAAGCTCGGGCAACGGAGTGGAAAGCTCAAGCCTGAAGTAGGATGCTCGAGCTTGAAGCAAGGTGCTTGAGCAATTTAGGACAAAAGCTCAAGCCATAAGTGATAAAGCTCGAGCCTTGGGATGTAAAGCTCAAGCCATAGGTGAAAAGCTCGACCCTCGGAGGTAAAGCTCAAGCCTTGGGATGTAAAGCTCGAGCTTGAGACAGAATGCTCGAGCCTTACCAGGGGAAGTTTCGTAAACAACGTTAAATTAATCTTTAATAATTTTGAAGGATCTTGAACATTAAATAGGGACAAGGTATGGGTTTAAATAAATTTAAATAGACTCGATCATAATGATGCTTGCTATTTGAATGTTCTAAACAAGCAAATGGATTAAATCTTTTAAATTGGTTCTAACAATTGAGATTAAATGTGTAGGATGAATTGGACATGGAGAATGCTTATTTGACGGTATAATAAAATATCATCATAAGATTCAATTTGTGTAGGAAGCTTAAATAAATAATAAATCATTCCTATTTTTGTTATAGCATGATATTCTAATATTATGTTAATGCTAATTGTTGGATTAATTGATGTATTATTATATTTGTTACATCGATTATTGGATTGTGTGGATGTAGTGCACCAGTATGGGATGGTGGCATTCTAGGGATGGATTAACTTATCAGTTAAGTCCTACCTATTTTGTATAAGGGAATGGATTAACTAAAATGTTAAGTCCTGCTTATACTCGTGTCAGGTCAACTGAACAAGTTGGATGATACATAGTGAATTACTTTATACTGGATAGGATATATATATATATATATATATATATGCCATGATATGAGCTTGAGTCTCAGGATCGATGGTTAGGGATAGTATATGTAATGGGATGCATAACTGACTATGATAGTTAGTGGTATACCCTGTTAGGTCTAGGTACTCATGCCCACTTTAGGTGCGTTTTACATGTTGCCTACTAGTCAGATTGAGACCACCTTGTAGTGCAGTGAGAGTCCCTTAGTGAGTGTGTGTGTGTGTATGTGTGTGTGTATATATATGGACTATATAACTATTGTTGAGTGGTCTAGGATATATATGTCTATTGGGTCTCTATTTGGATTATAGTAGAGTATAACTTGTTCGTGATCCTGACCCACTATTATTTTTTAAGTGTTCGACTTTTACAGTCTTAGAGATTGTTCATGCTGAGCAAAGACAGTCATTCACTCTTTCGATTCGACGTAGGAATTTATCTTATGTTTCTTTTCATTTTCAGTTATTTTCTAGTTGGATATTATTAGGGGTCCACTGGATGGATTCCCGAGTTGTAATGATATCAAAGGATTTTGATATGTTTTATTGGAAGATTATTTCTAAAATAACTTATAGATTTATTATTTAGTTTTTTTTCAACTTAATTATTTATTTGTTCTTATTTCTTTTTGTAATTCATGCTTGTTTAAAATACTTAATTGTTTGGTATCTCCCGGATCTGTATTCGGACTTGATCACCTGTAACTCTAGAATCGAGGGGTATCACAAAGGGTGAAGCGATCACACTTCGAAATGGTCAACGCATTCGAGGAATGTTGTTTGATCTATCAGTAATCCTTCTATAGAAATCAAGAGTAAGCCTGAAGTCAAGTGTTGTTGGATGGAACATCGCAAAGTCAGAAGATTGTTAGCAATTGGTGTTTGGTAGAACGATAGGGTGTGAACCTGAGGCAAAATCCATTGTACTTTGTTTCAAACATAGTGGATCTATTTACTTTGAATTGCACAGTTCACGAGGTTTTTCTCACAACAATTGATCTATTCTACCAATTGAGGTTTCCTAGGTAAAAATCTTGGTATCATTTCTCAAACTCTATTTGTTTTACTTTATTTTTATTTTGCATATAATTAATTAACTAATTGCTAAATTAAGTAAAGCTGATTAAAATAAAAAGACACAGATTTTATTCATTTCCTTAAAAACATATACTTTTCATAAATATCTTCGTTGCATAAACTCACAAAATTAAATGGCACTAGTACCGTGGTTTTGATACTCCTCAAGGTGGTTTCCCTCAATTATTTTCAAAGCTTTCCTCGTTGCCTTGTACACTTTGTGAATGTATACATCAATAATAATCACTCTACATTTGTTTGAAAGGATTGTGGAAAAGGTAAGGAACCAAATCTTGTACATGTGGTCCCTCACAGATTCAATTGGAAAGCAAACTTTAAACCCTAATTAAAAAATTATTGGGTCAATGCACCCCGAGGGACCAAAAAACAGCAGCACATAATTAACTAAAAAAGTACATAATTAACTAAAAAAGTATCAGTTTCAGGGTTTTTGTATCACATATATTTCACAAACAGATTAAAAATAAAACCCCATAACGTTGGATTAGAATAATTTCACATGAAATATTATAGATTAACAAATAAAATATAGTTATTGACAATCACGAAAAAGTAAATAAATAAAGTAGAACATCCTCTTATCCCATTTAAAGCCAAAAAATTCAAATGAATTTGAAGAATAAAACATAAAATCATAGTCACAATATTAAACGGTTGGTAAGTCTCTTTTGAAAGAGAAAATTCAACATACCTCCAAAAATGAAGATGATGAAGCCATCACAAAGAAGCTCGTGAGAACTCATTTTGAGGCGAGAGAGAGAGAGAGATCCTTTGACTGGGAGAGATTTTGAGGAAGAGAAATCGTGAGTTGTGAAAGAGGGAAATCACAGTGGCTGGAAACAATTTCAGAAGACCTGTTTTGGAAATGCCCTTTGATGTCTAACCAACCAAAACGGGAGCATCTTAGTCTTTAGCTGAGAGTAGCTACATTCTTGAATTCGGACTCAGCTCATCATTGTTTTGAAAAGTTCGGACTCTGCTCGTTTGATAATAAAGAAGGCATTATAAAGACGTGACAATAGTGTCATTTTGTCATAACAAGAATGCTTCGAGTTTTGAAAACATAAAGGGGTATATGATCGCCGGCTCAACCATTAGGGGAATAAGAAGGTGGTTGCCTGCACCAATCGGAAAAAGAGGCCCCATATTTGTCTTACCGTATTAAATATGTTTCCTCTAATATATTAATTATCAAATAATGCAGTTAATATTTATATTGATGAATACAAAAACAAGTTGCCCTCCAATAAAAAAAAATGAGGCCCAAATTTTTGTTAAAGTATTAATTATGTTTCATTCAATGTATTAATTACTAAATAAATATAACTGATCAATTCAGGTTTCTTTAAAACTGGAAAAGTTTTATGGAGTAATCAATTCAGGTTTATTTAAAATTGAAAAAGTTTTATGGAGTAATTTTTTAAATTATCTTGCATATCAATAACTATTCAACGATATACTATTTCTTTTGAACTCTCACACGGTTACTAAATAAAATCATTTTGAATAATTATTCTAACATTATATTTATTTTGAACTCTCTCACACATCAATTGTCTACAAAACAAAACACTATCTCTATTATCTGCCAATATATTTCTTTTGAAACCTCACACGTTAATTGCCTACAAAATTAAATTACTATTTTTAAAATTAAAAATCCAAATAATGTTTTAAGTTTCCTTGAATAAAAATTATTAATATTATATTCATATATTAAACATAAGAAGGCCTAATTTTAAAATGTTGTTTTAGGCCACAAATAATATCAAGCTGCCACCGTGGGGTGTATGTGTTTGATTTTTAATAGTGAGAGTCCAATTTAAAGTATGAATGCACGTAAAATGTAGAATCTAAGCTTTATGCAAAGTAAAGCACATGCAAGTTAACCATACCCTCAATTTTTCTTTCTAGGCACAACATACCTTCTCTACCATGGACAAAACTTGTTTGGTCTAAACCAATGGTGCCCAAACATTCCTTCATTCTCTGGCTGGCTGTCCAATCTCGATTGTCTACCAAGGATCGTGACTGCACATCTTACTTGAACACCCAAAACCTCTGTCCCTTGTGTAATTCCATGCCAGAGTCACACAATCACCTCTTCTTTCAATGTTCATATCACTCTCCCATTTGGACACTCATTCAAACATGTTGTGGATTTCATATCCTTCCCTCTTGCTGGAATGAACTGGTTGCTTGGGCATCACAGCATTGGAAAAAAGAATGCATCGGATTGCAGAAATTCCATCTCTAGACTGGCCTTTGCGGCACTTGTATACAACATTTGGACCGAACACAACAGGAGAATCTTCCATGGAAAGAGAATTTCTTCAAACTCACTCCTCTCCAAAGTCATTGACTCAGTTCAATTAAAGTTGATGGCTGATCCTCCCATGGATTCTCCAGCCAATAGACGCATCTTGAACGAATGGGACATTCCTTGGTCTATCTTGCGTCCTCCTCCAGGGCCGCCGGATTAAGTACCGTGATTGGTGGAACTTCCACCTGCTGCTAACCGCTGCTCACCGGAACTGTGACTGAAGAGTTGATCATGTTGTATCTCTGTTTTGGGCCCCTTTGGGCTGTGTATGTTTGTAACTCTTTTTTGGCCTCTTTGGGGCTATTCTGTAACTTTTCTAATTCTATGGAATTAACCTTTACTTTCCAAAAAAAAATAAAAAACCAAGTAAAGCACATGCAACGTTCATCCATAACACATACGCAAATGCTAGAATTCATATAGTGTCTCAATGCACAAAAGTAAAAGAAGACGAGTAGAAGATGATGCAAAGGGAAGTTTAGAAGGTACTTACCTTGTTAGACGACCTTTGGAGTATACCTTTTTGTAGAGAGAGTAGAGAATGAAGCTTCAAAGCTTGTTCTCCAAAAAAATTCTTGTAAACAGAAACTTTAGAGCTCCAGAAGAGGGTCTTTCCAAACTCAAAAAACTCAGAAATTTGACATGGAAATAGCCCTAAATATATGATTTCTCTGAGCTGAAATTTCAGGTTGATCCGATTTTTGTGGAGGGAGATACGACCATTTTAGTAGCTGCTGGATCTGCTTGTTCACCGAACAGAAACATAAACTTTGGAGATCCAGCATAAGACCTTAACGATCTCAGGAATTTACGAAATTTTGCAGAGATATAGTATGCATTTGGAGGAGCTTCCTGATGCAAAAAGTCCTTTCACTGTAAAGGACTTGCAAGAAGGAAAATGGGAATAAAAAAAGCATTCGGTTAATCTCACTTTTGAGAAGTTCTTTGGTTAAAGTCCCAAATGGGATAACAGTGAATGGATCTCTGTGATTTAGTTACCAAAAAAAATATAAATATAAATAAAAATTGTTTCATACTAGTTTGTCCAAAGATTCTGAGTAATTACTGAAAAGAAGTAAAGATTCTGAGTGCACCCGACCTTGAATATTATATCCATCATCTTTTTATGCAGTGTATATACATAGTGGCTACCATTATTCAAATATATTTTGATCAAAGTTATGGTATTCACAAAAATCAGAATAAATCATGACATCCAAACCATTCACTCATTTAGCTAAAACTCTTGAACCAATCATCAGCATTCTGAGTTTCTCCTAAAAGAAAAAACTATCAATTCATGCCTCCCCAATTCTCTACACGCATGCTTGCCTTCGCTGCCTGCAAATTTTATTGAATAACGGTCGGATTGAACCACTTTGAGCAGGAAAATAAAAATTAAAAAAAATTCCCAAACAATTACAAAGGTTTTTAATTATTACCTCTTTTTCCCAATCGCATCTAATTGTCATGATGACCAATATCAGAGTTTGAATTGCAGTGCCACCAAAAATCATCCCAGCCCATATACCCTGATGATCATAATTAAAATGCTATCCAAGTTTACAAAATAAATAAGAATTAAAATTGTTGAATATATAGATTGTTAGGAGAAATGTAATAAATAGTGCTTTTTAAAATAATTATAAAAAAAAATTGAAATATTTTTAAAAAAGGAAAAAGAAAAAGAAAACAAGAAGAAGATATAATTATCCTTCAAAAACATTCTCAGACTCCATAATTATTACATATTTAGTACGAACAATACTTTTCACTTCATTTTTTACGGATTATTATATCATTTTTTATTAAAAAAATTCATATTGGCATGCATGCAGGCACATGCATTCTATATCTCTATGTAGTACACCCTAATTAATATATATATATATATATATATATATATATATATTGGAGATGCAAAGGATTGAACCAAACGTATCCAGTACAAATTCAACATTTTAAGTTTACCTATTCTCAAACTATTAAATCATGCAAATGTTCCAATATTCCAGTATTTGTAATTCCTTTTTATGATGCAAAAGTAATGAATTTTTAAGATGTGAAAATTGATTGACATGAATACAGAATAATAATAATAATAATAATATATACAGGTATATACATACATAATACATGCATTAAGTTGATCATACATACCATAACTCCTTGGTGGAAAACCCATCCCATTACAAATCCAAGTGGGACTCCAATCACATAGTAGCAACCAATGTTAACGTAAGCCACGTATGATTGCCATCCCGATCCAACCGCTACCCCTGTTAATATATACATGACAACAATTTCAGTTATGTTGTTAGCATGTCTAAGGAGTTGTTGGATCAAACTAAAAATGAAGCACAGAAAATCCAAATAATTGGAGTTTTAGTGTTAAACGTTTAAGTGGTAATTGTAAATTGAAAACTTTTTTGATATTTTTTTTTGGAGTTTTAAGTGTTCAACATTCAGTGATATCACTCAAGTCATTGTCACTTAAAAATATTTAACTCGTTTTAAAATATCACTCAAGTCATTGTCACTTAAATACTATAAAACAGCAAAGTGTGTGTGTATATATATTATATATATAGGAGTTAATATTAATAATTACCAGATAGAACTGGTTGAACACTGTTGAGGAGAATAGTAAAAGCTAATAGGAGTGATAGTTTGTGTACTGCTTCCAGAACAGGTTTACTGGAAGAGAACAGCAAGGCAATTTCATTGTGGAATATCATAATCAATAGCCAGAAGAAGAGACCGATCACCATAGATGTCACCACTGAAACTGTTGTAGCAAACTTGGCAGCTTTTCCATTTCCTGCTCCGAGCTCGTTTGCAACCCTAACTCTATACCAATATATATGTATATCATCAGTACACATATTTATTTGCGCTGAAAAAATATATATCAATATACCAACATTTGTAAATATTAGAATGAACAAACTTGGGTCGATAGAATCTTTTCAGTTGTAAGGAGACTAAAGCAAGCATAATGGTTCGAAAATTATATTATGTTTATACAAACAAGCAAAGAGAGAGAGAGAATGCAGACCTGAAATGCATATTAATGCAGGCAATTTTTCTAAATGGACCATTCTGCTTGGGCCAAGTCGGTGCAAGCCAACAAAACCCAGCAGTTTGGTGGGTTCCACATTTTTTGTGAAGCCCACTAAGATGGTGTACCTTTTTAGCACAAGAACTAACCTTCTCAAATTCATTACGATCAATTACAGATTGCTTAAATCCTTCAAATGCAATTCAACCCCTTAGAGGATAAGATTCACTAAAGAGTGCATATAAAAAAAATTGAAAAAGGTGGGATCCGCTTGGAAATTTTTTGCCTTTTGATCATCCAATCATGCTTTTTATTTTGGAAAACTTACAATCAAGACTTACTTTTCTCATCAAAAGACACAGAAGTCCATTTAAAATCCAAATCATTGAATCTTCCATTTATTACCCTTACTAAATAGAATTGAAATTTTATAATTCATACATAATCTAATTTTTAATATAAATTTCTTTAAGGTTTAGTTAATTAATAAATAGTACATTATAAGTTCAAATAATAATTAATTTAATTTAAACCAGAGGTGGGCTTACTACTTAGATACTTTCAGTGTTTATCCGCTTCGTACTTGGCTACCCAACGTTTACCATGTCTACGATAACTGGTACAGTGCAACCTTTCCGGTCCTCTCGTATCAAGAAAAGATCCTCTCAATATTCT
>JAOTQH010266146.1:0-10955 GCA_025631255.1 Cornus kousa | reverse complement strand
AATGGCCCCTCCAAAAAGGGTTAACTACACTAATGACCCAGAATGAAAATATCTTTCAAAAATATTTTCTTAAAAACTCCCGAAATAAAATATCTCCAAAAGATATTTATGAAAAACACCTCAAGGAAAGAAAATATTTTTGAAAAACTATGCATCCATGCCACTATGGACACGGAGAGCAACCAGAGTACTTTTTTATAAAAGTAGAAATACGTGTTTCGTGGAAACCACTTAGAATGAAAGTACGTGAGGTCAAAAACCAACTCCGAACACGAAAAGTGAGGTTGTGCAAAAAAAGTGACAAACGGGAGAAAAGACAAAAGTGACAAACAGGAAAAAAGATAAAAAGTGAATAGTGTCCAAAAAAATGAAAATGTAGAAATGACGCGGTTCTCAAAGGAAGTTATAAATCCAAAGGAAAGAGTCTTGGAAACCATCCCCGAGCACTCAAGACGACACCAGGTGACGAGAAACCGAATTCAGAAAAGAAAAGACAACGGAAAAAAAATATCCATAAAAATTTGAGAAAAAGGAAAGGAAGGAAAATGACCGGGTCATTACAAATTGAGTACAAAAGTGTTTGGGTACAAAAATAACATATATTTAAAGAGTGTTTGGGTACAAAATAACACATATCCAGGGATTGGTTAATCCTATATAAGAAAATAACAAAAGGGCATATTAGTCATTCCATTCACGTATATGGTATTGTCAGCTGATCGCATTTGACAGGGGGTGTGACTGAAGATTTGCAAATGTGAAGGGGTGTCCTTGATGTATTGACAAAACACATGGGGTGTAACTGAAGTTTACCCATTTAAATAATAAAATATCATAACTTTTAAATGACATTTTTGCCCTTATAGTACAACTCATCACTCTATCTAACCTCTCACTTCTTCCACCACACGTACACCACACCACACCACACCACACCACACCACACCAAGCCGCCGCCGCCACAACAGTAAAATAGAGGCAAGAAACAACTATGGCCTCTCAAACTCTAACTCGTCACTCTTTGGTCAGTTGGCTTGGGTCTAATATATATATATATATATATATATATATAACTTACCTTTTCGAAATCACTCTTTCTTTACTTCGCGTTTCCCTTGCCTAAAAAATGGAAGGTCAGTTGGCTTGGGTCTTTATAATCTTATAAAACCCTCACTATTTTCAAATTTTGATCATTAACCCCCTACCTATTTCAAAAAACTCCCTACACTTTAAGAAGTGATCACATTGCCTCAGTATTCGTATATGACCTGTTGACCGGGTTGTGAAATGAAAAATTTGACCTAACTAGTTAATGTTAAATTTAAAACTTAAAATTATTATATTTTAAATTACAAGTATATACTCTCTCTCTCTCTCTCTCTCTCTCTCTAAACCTTTTTAAATACACAAAACCATATTTGATCCCATGATATCAAATACACAAATATGAGCAATATTGATTTGTGAGTTGATGATTGATCAAACAAATGGGTGAGCTTGATGATGGAGAAAAGTTGAAGAAATCGGCGAGAATAAGAAGACCCAATATGAGGCACGCCATTGAAGACCCACAAAAGCTTCATCACTGTGTTGATCTTGTATTTGATGCAAGTTCTAAGTCCTCTGCTTTTATCTTTGTCTTCCATGATTTCTTGGAGTCTCTTTATAATTGAACACAGGGCTTACTTAGATTTCTTTGTCATGCTGTTTGTTTGACTTGCAGTAATTCATTCCTCTCAATTCCTTCTCAATCTGCAGACTTTCTGGTGCACAGAAATTCATATATTTATATGGCTATTTCTAAAAAATTATCTCCTACCTGTTTGTATTTCTAGGAAATTTGCTTTGAAGTAAGAGTTCTAATATTGGTGGTCTTGTGTTTTGAATCTATTACATGCTCTGCATTTTCATTTGCTTCACTTTTTTCCCTTTTCTTTTCTCATATAGGATTGGCGGCATTGGACTTCTTTTAGTTCTGGAAGTATGAATGCCCCTTTTGTATTAGTTTGTTTCTTTCTTAATGAAATCTTAATTTTGGAAGGAAAAAAAGTAATTATATAACTTTGATCAAATGTGTTTCTTTTAAATGATATTATCATTCCTTTTCTTTCTGGTAGGTTGTGTGATCCCATTTGGGTGCATGTTCATCTTGGAATTACTTCGGTCACCAATGAAAAGGGAGAACCAGGTGTATAGGACTGGGCAGCGACTATCTATTTTTAATGTCGGGGAAAGAGAAGGAGACCATGGTGGTCACCGGTGAATGAAGAAAGCGGGTCGCCAACGTAGCAACGACCATCTTGGTTGCTGCGGGCTGTTTCGGAAAAAAGCATGGGTCGCATAAATGCGACCCAAGGGGGTTTGAGAGAGGATGACAACCTTTGGGTCACCGTCGTTTATGGATTCCAGGTCGCCGGAGGCGACCTAGGTGGAGGAAAAGAAAGGCAGCGCTGCCGGTGTTCTTGTAACCAAACAGGTTGCTGCAACATGTTCATCAATTGGCAAATCGATTTGGTCATAAATAAGTCAACAAGCAATACAATTGCAAGCTTGTGGGGCGTTGACTTTTTAAAGTGTAGGAACTTCTTACTTGCTCTGCACACCACCAACCAACCATTTGTTAAAGAATTAAACAAATAGTTATGCACACCACACCAAGTGAAACTCCCAACTTCGTATTTACCGAGAATATTTGTATACTGGTATTACAACAATGCAGTTAACAATGAAGAAGTAGCATTCGCTCCATGTTTTTTTAAACTTCCACCGAAATCATTAATCTAGTACAAGAATGTCTTTATGGACATAGCAATTACCAAGAAAAATGAAATGAAAAAAGATAATTATAATAATAATAAACAGCGATAAAACTTGAGAAGAATGCCAATTAGTTCACTAGCATCCAATTGTAAGCTTCATTTCTCCTTCAATTTCTTAGTTATGGCAAAGACAGCCCCGGCCACAGCGACGATGATCCCAGAAACAATAATGGCAGACTTGAGCGTTTGCAGCACATCCTTCTTTTCCCTCTCTTTCTTTTTGGCCGCTTCACTTTGTTCCTTCAAGTTCAGTTAAACATTTTTATCATTATCAGAAAAACACCAAATTGTGAATTAGCATATAGCATAAAATGTTTTTTTTTTTTTTTTTTTTAACTATTGCATCATCGTTCACATCATCGTCAACAATTTGATAATTATGGGTTCATTGTAGTGTTTTCTGCAAGGTGTATCTTCGACAACGGGTAAACCCAAAATTATTTTTCTTGCATTATATATAATAGTATGGTATCGTTTTTCTGTTGACAACAATCATGATCCTTTAGAGAGTTGAGAGTGACGGAAATGAATTACTTTTCAAATTTTTAGATGCCATTAGGAAATATATTGAACATAGTAGTTCATTGACTAATGTTAAGTGAAATTTGCATTTTTTTTTCTGGTATTGTTGAGCTGTGGCTCAAATTTTATTTGTCTGATTCAGTTTTGAAAAGTTTATGATCTGTTTTTGGTTTTATAGGTATTGAATACGCATTACAGTCTCTATTGTAACTCGGTATAGAAAGGTGTTAAGGTTTTTATTGTGCACAAATAACAGTGGGAGAAAGACTTGTAATTTCCGTTTTTCTCCTGATCATTTCTTCAACGCAAACGCAAGTTATAAGTCGAATCATGTTTATTATTATTATTTTTTTTGTTTTATGTGATGTGTGATTTTTCTTTTATGTCACTTCTTGATTATGTTTGTGCTTTGCTGGTATTTGCCATAATAAGTATCACGGTATATCTCCACCCTTTAGGCAAGAGTGTTCTCCGGGAGTACTTCTCCTCAATGCACACTACCATACCCTAAGTAGCGTATCTGGAAAACTCCTGTGAAAGCTGGCATCAAGGAAAGGAAGACAGACCATTTGCCGCCCCTTCCGAAAATGAATGGTCCCAGACCAACCGTTTAACCCCTAGGGAATTTCCCCATCTGCTAGTCGTTCAACACAAAAGTTTCTATGTTTTTTTTCCCCAGTAATATGAAGATGTAAAACGTTTACCAAAACGTACCTTAATCTCGTTTGAGGGTGCCACTTGGGAAGAAATGGGATCAACCTCAAAATCCTTGTTCCGGTCAGGATTCAAATCTTTATCTATGTCGGCAGCCGGAAATGTCTGATCAGAGCCGTCTGCAATTCCAGTTGCTTCCTCTGTGCTTGCCATTTCCTCGAACAGAAAAGCTTTGCCTTCACGTATTGTTTTTTGCAGAGGTAGAGAGTAAAGATGGGGTTTTCAAAATCGTGTACAAATAATACTTCACCTATACGTGTCAGTATCCCTAAAAGGTTACTATTTGGACGAAAAAATAGGGCTCTCACAGGCTCCCCATTTCTTGCCTCCAACTGCCCGCAAAAAACTGTTGGAATTATCTAACCAAGTCCAAATACTAAAATTACACTCCATCAGTCACCTCACAACAAGCCACATCTTGCATAATGCCGTTAGTTTTTCCATCATTTACTTGTTACTGGACGTCCACAAATTTCTTGTCAAAGGGCGGTTGTCCTTACTTCATTTGATTAGGAGAATGTAGAAGAAAATGAGACCTTGCCATCTAAGCAGAGAAATGAAATGGTGAGTATTTTAAATTAGGCCAAATTAGTACTTGTGCACTTAAGGTCACTACCTATTGTTTGTCCATCTATTTAGGATAATGGAAGGATGATCGAAGTACAATGGCTTTATAGGAAGTGAAGACTAATTTCAATTTTAAACTCCAACTAGAATTTCTCATGTTTAATAACCCGAACATTTACTACTGTATTCTCATATAAGAGATATAAAGCATAGGACACACTAATAACAACCTATTCATAAAATTTGCATGTTTAAATATGGATGTCAAATTAAAAACAGGGAGGAACTTCCTCCCACCCCAGCTAAAAGAATGAAAGAACTACAAACATAAGATTGACGTTAATAACACGCATAAGATTTGAATTCAGATCTGGTAACCGTTGACCTAGCCCCACTGCTGTATGACCTGTGTCCATTGAAGTTAATTTCTCAATTCCTGACCCCAAAACCACGAGGACTTGGCCTTCCCGATGCCGAGTCTGCAAACTGCCTCCTTGATTCTGATCTTCTCTTCCTCCTAGCAGTACCTGGAGGAGCCTGAGGTAGGAAGGAAAAATGATTTGACTTTGTCAGCCCAAACCGATGTAGCAGAGAAGAAGACAAGAGGAGAAGATCAGGTAGAAGAAGAAGAGGAATTAGGAGAGAATTCTCAATCTCAATAATCAATAACAATCAAAATCTGTCCGACTCATATATCAAGCGAACAAACCTTAAAATACTATAGGCACTGAAATAAACTCTAATAAAAAACTACTACCAAATAAACCTTAAAATTTGAAAATACGAATATAATTGCAAATTTTAATGTTCCAATATATATATATATATATATATTTAACGCTAATTTCATCAAAATTTCTAATTTTATCTTTCTCTTTCCTTTCTCCAAAAGGAAAAGTGAATCAATTACGTGCAGCTCATGCTTTCGGGTGGCATATCTTTCTCCATCACCAAGTTACTCCCATAAAACCGTAAAGTTAGCAAACCCAGGTCAGCAAATCAGAAATATAAAGTTTGAAGTTACTCCAATTTACTCCTGTAAAACCGTAAAGATAGCAAACCCAGGTTGGCATATCAGAAATAGCATTAAAGTTTGAAATTGCTCCAAGTTAGTACTATAAAAACTGTAAAGATAGCAAACCCAGGTCAGCAAATCAGAAATAGCATTTAAGTTTGAAGTTACTCCCATAAAACCATAAAGATAACAAAACCAGTTCAGCAAATCAGAAATATGAAGTTTGAAAGTTCCAGAATTGTAATCCAAAACAAAGAGATAACCCGGGGACATACAACAAACTTCCATAAGTTATTTGTGTCAATTCCATTTCCATTGCCTCCAAAAGTAATTTACCCGCAGTAGCAGAATGGCTAAATCAGTTCCCATAAATCGACCAATTTTTAAAGATTTGTTATTTATTATTATTATTATTATTATTTTTATTTTTTGAAGAGTCATCCTTGTAACAATGAGTGAAATGGTGTGGAGTTAACCTGAAACACCTTATTTGCTGATAAGGGATGTGGGTACAAACTATGGAAATGGCACCAATAAAAAAAAGGATACTTTTATCCCCCCTCCAGTGCCTCCACCCCTATAGGAGGAACAGGGGCCATAAAAGAGAAATTAAAATATTCATTTTTGAAGGCAACAGTTCAGAGGTTGAATTTCTACCATCATTCTTTTTTCCGCCTCATTTAAACAGTGATTTAGAAAAACAGGGAAAGAATTGGTGAAAAATATTTCTTATTTTAGACAATGCACGACACAACAGAAAGGGCGGGGCGGGGCGGTTTGGCGGGGCCTAAAAAGGATTCCCCCATACCTGAATGAATCATTGAACTTGGTACCACCTAAAAAACCTTCATTGAACACATTTATTGAGATAGATGTTTTATTCCCTTAAATTTGACTCCAATCATCCTTATGACAAACAAATGAATGTCGGAATTGGACGCAAAAATGCATATTCATGAATTTTGCTAAATACGTACACAGTGGCACCTATGCATGCAATGAGAACATAAAGCATAGGAAGGCACCTTTTGTTCAGATTTAAGTGCCTCCTCAAGATTGTTCAGTGCAGGAATTGATCCACCTTCCATTACACCCATTAGATTCTTCATACGAATGCGCATTTGAAAAAGTTGAGCGACAAGTTGACTCACCTAATTGGTGTGATAAAAATAAATATCATTGGAAAAATATAAGAAAAGACTTATCATGTTAAAAAAGGAGAAAGAAATAACATTTTCAATACCAATCTATAATTTTACATCACCATTCACCCCCTAACCTACATACCTGCTGCTCTGTTTTCCCAGACTCTTGGGCAACTCGCTTCCTCCTGGCAGGGGATTCTGCCAAGAGTTCAGGTTTTTCCCTTTCCTCTGCAAGCAAACAAGTGAATCAGAAGCATTTCACATGGAACAGTATTAATGTTGACAAAAAAGCACACCAAAACATAAAAGAAAGATATTTGAAATAAATAAAAACAAGTACGACTGCAAATAAATTGAGTTGTTCATGAATAGCTCGGGCTCGGCTCATTCAAAGCTCAGCTCCAGCGTGTCTGTTAAGCGAATGAGCTGAACTTGAGCCAAATTTCTAAGTTAGTTTAACAAACAAGCAGATCAGAACATCATTAGCAGCCCTAAAAACAAGTGTTGCTCACATTTCTGATAGAGAAAACTCATCAGTCATCTCAGTTTGAGGACAACCCTCATAACTACACCCAGAGCTAGTCTTAATATAATAAATACACATCTTTGAAGAGCAGAGGCATTTACAACGCTGCTCTAGTTTAGCACATTCAAGGGGTACAAAATTGCATAATTTGGCAAGAACATAAACACGAAAAATAAAATTGGGAGGAAAAGTGCAAAGAAAGAGTGATTATAAGCAGAAATTAAACAGCAACCATCTTTTTACAATGACATGCATTGATAACAAGGTATTATAGCTACATGTTATCTGATAGGATCCTTAATAGAGAACGTTAATATAGATGACCCGAGGCATAGGAAAGATGATATAGAAGGACTACTGCCATTTATGTGATATCTCATATTCAGATTCATGGCCATTTCCTGACATCAATCATAATATTAACCTGCAGTCAAAAGGCCCCTCGGGTAGATACTAATGATGTTATCTTAGACACCCCTACTAAATTGCTCCATGGGGTTACCCCCTGTTCTTTTCCTTGTCTGCCAGCTTCTGCTAGCCATTTCGTACAAAGGAAGAACATAGGATATGTAACTTTTACATTACATAAAAGTTTAACAAGCATACTGTTAGCAGATACGATAGCCGCGATTTATGGAATGACTTACCATATTAGCAGAGATTTGATAGCCATGAATCATGGCATAGAATATGTTGTGATTTGATTTAGAATTGAATTTATTTCCTTTCTTGTAATATGAGCATGTGCTCTTTTTATCTATAAATACTAGAGCTGTGAATGAGTGAATTATCTCATTCAAGTCTTTACATAATTTTCTCATTTCTCTTCTCTTTCTTCTATATTGTATTTCTACTCGTACATACAGCAATGTGGTTCTCTCTCTATGTCCCTTTCTATTAGTGGATTTATGAATTTTCTAAGCTATCTTCCTGCTCTTCATTTCTTATCTTTTGCTTCCTCCAAATAACCATCTCCATCTACATTTCATCTTTTCAGTGTCATTTCCCTTTCCTTATTCCTCAAAGTTGCCATTGTCTGCTTTTGCCTTGACTTTGGTCTCTTCTTCGCCTCTCATCTTTATAGTACTCTCTTTTCTTGACCCTTTCCATTTTCTATTCTAAACAACTTCTGTCCAATTCCTTTCTCTCTGAATAAAACCTTGTAGTTTGTTGTTGTGCCTATGCACAATGACATTGTATATATGCTTCCCTTTCAAATTGGAAATAAAACAAGCTTTGATCCCATGGATTGGTTCTGTGCCTCATTGTGGCATAATTTTCACATTGGAGTTTTCATCTAATCTGCTACAAACTCGAGAAAATGTGGCTACCCAAGTTTTGGCTTAGGTTCAAATTGGAAACATAGAAACGAACCCAAATTAGAACAAAAAGACCATCACAACAGCCAAACATTTAAACAGCAGGGCATATCAGAAAATTATTTGACATTTACTTCACTGCACCTACTTTTTGTTTCCCCTCCCATATATACTGTTATTATTATTATTATTATTATTTTTAATTTTTAATTTTTTTTTTCAGAGCGTTACTGTCTAGCTTTCTGTTTCATTATTTATTATCATTCCATCTGTTTCCCTTCTTTTATCAGTTCTTTCTCCATATTGTCTTCTGGTCTGTTTATCATTCTGTTTAATTTTTTCCCTTTCTTTCTTTTTTTCCCCTCCTAATTTTTCCCTTTTCTCATATCATCCTTTGCAAGATGTATTGCCTATTCTTACCTCTTTTATCATGTGTAATAATCAGGAAATCAAAAAAGAAAAAGAAAAAGAATAACCATAATCATGAAATGATTAAAAATGCCTAATTCTAATCCCAGCTGCTAGTATCACAGGTCCTAAATGCTCAGTAGCCACATTCATTGGTGTAAACAATGCAGTATTGCACCCAACCAGTAAATAATGCACCTTCTTCACATGGACTTTTGAAGTTTACACTGATAGTAAATATATGTAAAATGTAAATATGTAAGTCAACAATGGGTTCTGAAACTAGAAAATACAAAACAAGCAAAAAGGAAGTTTCATAAAGTACAAAGAAATAGTAGCAATAGCAGTGGAAAGCATGCTGGCCAAAATTATTTCAATTCCAGTAAAGGAGGCAGCATATGCCTAGGGGAGTGCAGCTGCCCCCTGTGAATTTTCTTTCTTTCTTACATTCTGTATATTTGTAAAATTTTACAAAAATGCCCCCCTGATTTGCAAAATTATTAATCTGAACCCCACCTTTTTACTTTGCCAAAACCCAAAATTATCAAACTCTTCCCCCTTAGATGATCACTGGCTTAAATATACAATTCTTGACCTGATTGTTTTCAGTAATGTGATTGTAAAATATATGGTTTTGATATTTCAGTAATCTTGATACTTCATATTCTTTAATTTCCTTCATTTTCTAAGGAACTTGGGTATAAATGGGGTCTGGGTTTTGTTTGAATTACAAGATGGGTTTGGTATTTCTGTAAAGTTCCTTTATTACATGAAAGAGCAGATCAACAAATCAAAACAATAAAGTTCCTTTATTACGTATTGTGGATCAGTAATTTTGATGTTTTGGCCCTTGGGGGAGGGTAGCGACATCCATTCTCTGTTTATTGTTTTGATTTGTTGATCCGCTCTTTCCTCTGTGAATTTAATTAGTATTTAATACATGTTCTTCCTTTCTTCACCATTGTGGGCTGAAAGAGCAACACGACATTTAAGTCTGGATCTTCTAAATCCGGCGATGAAGGCCTCAACCATCTCACTAGGTAATTGGCTGAGTCTAGAACGATCAGCCAATGTGGATTCTGATTCTGTTCGATAAAATTGAGTATGAAACAATTCTTCCTTTTCACAACTTGAGGTTCCTAGGCCAGACCCTCCAATGATCTTTCCTTTCAAGAGCGCATGTTGGCCATAAAGCACAAGACGGGATCACAAAGTAGACTAAATAGCTTGTGTGCTGCCCTTTCAATCCATAGACTGTGGTCTGAGCCTTTCGCGACAAAGGGATATTCAATCAAAACCGGAATGAAGATACAGATTAAGAGAAAATGAAAGTCAAGATTAAGAGATACAGACTAATGAGTCAAAGGCGGGCTAAGATCCTATCTTTTCTGAAACGGTTGGAAGACAGTTCATGCTTAGATTACTGATTTTCTATGGGGTCTGGGCTTTGTTTGAATTACAAGATGGGTTTGGTATTTCTGTGAAGTTCCTTTATTACGTATTGTGGATAAGTAATTTTGATATTTTGGCCCTTGGGGGGAGGGTAGCAACATCCATCCTTGGTTTATTGTTTTGATTTGTTGATCTGTTCTTTCTTCTGTGAGTTTAATTAGTCTTTAATACATATTCTTCCTTTCTTCACCATTGTGGGCTGAAAGAGTGTTCAAGTTATTCACAGTTGGATACATATTGGAGAGAGAAATCAGTCTTGTATACAACTCAAAATATGACCTAGGAACAAATGTACAAAAAAGGGGTTAAATAACAAGTCTCACTTAACTACATTAGGGCCCCTACCAACTTCTTGTAATTACATAATGGCCCAACACTTATATATATATATAAAACATTCTAACACTCCCCCTCAAGCTGGAGAATATATATCAAATAATCCCAGCTTGGAACAGATAATTCTTAACC
>JAOTQH010266076.1:0-10960 GCA_025631255.1 Cornus kousa | reverse complement strand
ATAGGATGAAAATGAGAGACAAGAGTGGGAGTCTTAATTTTAGGAATCAACACAATATTGGTATGATTAAATTGAGTTAGCAGATTCCCAGTTTCAAAAAAACTATAAATAGCAGGAACAATATCAAATTTAATGACCTCCCAAAATTTTTGATAAAAAAGTGGTGTCATACCATCAGGACCTGGAGCTTTCATCGAGGCCATAGAAAACACAGCCTGTTTCACCTCCAATTCCGATGGAATCGCAAACAGAGTGGAATTCATCTCCGTGGAAATGCGACACGGCATATGACGCAAGAACTGCTCTATATTAGAAGGATGCTGGGACTGAAATAAAGTCCAAAAATATGACAAGAACACCTCGGGCAGCTCTAAAGTGTCATCCACCCATTGATTATGATTATCAAAAACACCAGAGATAAAATTCCGTGCACGTTTTCGTTTGGTAGTAGCATGAAAAAAATTTGTATTGCGATCCCCATGTTGTAACCACTGCACACGGGATTTCTGCTTCCAGTAGAGATCCTCTTCAAACCAACAAGAACTTAAAATTTTTTCGGCTTGAACAACCTCTGAATGGTTATAATCCACAGTGCGAGCTTTAAATTCCTGAAGTCGTGCTTCCGCCCAAGCAATTTGAGTACGGGAATTAGAATTTTGAGCTTTAACCCAATGTAAAAGATTAGCCTTACAATGCTTCAATTTCTAAGCCCAACGAAATTGAACAGAACCGTGAATGGGAGTAGACCAAGCCCTAGCTACAATGGACGCACAATCAGCCGTTAAAGTCCAACGGGCATCAAAGTGAAACTGGCGTTTCCTCATTGGAGCCATCGAACGAAGTTCTAACAATAACACATGATGATTAGAACCAATGACAGTGAGATGGGACAATTGAGCTTGAGGAAAGAGACTAATCCACGCCTGTGTCGCCACCGCCCTATCGAGCCGTTCCTTAATATTGGCCACCCCATCCCGCTGATTAGACGAAGTGAAAGGAAATCCCTGAAACCCAATATCGACCAAGGCACAATGCTCTAAGAGGGAACGAAACGACCGAAGCTGCTAGGCCGTCGGTAATCGCCCCCCACATTTTTCAGAAACATAAAGACTATTATTAAAGTCACCAATAAACACCCAACGGCCAGACCATGACAGAGCCCGGTGTGTTAAATACCTCCATTGCAGAGCCTGCACACTATCAACTGTGCTCACATAAATTAAAGACAAAGTCCAGAAATCCTGCTGAGAGGAAAAAATATAAGTGGTAATGAAAAAGTTGTCAGTTTCCACAACCTGCAAATGAACATCCTCCATCCACCAAAGTGCCATTCCTCCAGCAAAACCCATAGGTTCCACTAAACAGCCATGAGGGAAGCCCAAAACTCGTTGAATCTGTTCAAGTCGACGTCGACAGTTCTTTGTTTCTAAGAGACCAAAAATTTGAGGCGAAAACTTACAAGTGAGTTGCTGCAATTGCTGAACCGTAGAGGCCGAACCCACACCTTGACAATTCCATACGATAATAGTAGGAAACACTGAAGGCTGAGCATAATAACTGTCCAGTGGTGGCTCCGTAGACTGTAACGCCATAGAGAACTAATGTCCAGGCAAAATAAAGAAGACCAACAAGGGGAGCCGCTGAAAAAATGCACAACCAACTTGGGTCAAAGAGAAACCCAAACTGCCCAAAAACAAAAACCCAGGCCCAAACAAAACCAAGTAAAATCTCCACAGCCCAAATAATGAGAAACCCAGCCCATAAAATAACTGAACCACAAAGCAACACGTAGCGACACAGGAGACCACAAAACACACCGCCGAATCGGCACCGCCAGAATTGAAACCGGCGCTGAACCCTCACGATCCACTCACTGAAACACCAAAATAGGCCAAAAAACCAACAAAACAACCAATACACAACTGAAAGCCATAGATGAAGAAACTAAAGAGCTGTCCAAAACCAACCCACCACAAAAAGATAACAACCCCAAACCCAACACCGTGAAACAACTCAAAGATCGCCACTCCGGCACCCAAACTCAGATACCACCCAACACCGGAACAACGGCACAACACACCCAATGCACAAGCAGACAAGCAACAACAAAACACAAGGTCACAAGAAACTAGAGCACAAATCTGACACCAGAGCAGCAACACAACACACACAACTCACAATCGAAACAGATAACAGCAAAACACACAAACTCGCACTGAACGAGAGGCTCTAAAACCAGAGGACCTTGACGGCGCAAGGAAAACTTTTTCATTTTTTCTCTTTTCCTTTATCGGTCATTACTTAAATTAAATACTAATAAGTTAGTGCAATTCTGACACTTGCACTTCCATCTCATGGGTTTGTTATTTCTTGTAGTTTTTCAGGTTTCTTTGGTAACGAGTTCATATACTTGTAATGATTTTTTATTTTTATTTATTTATTTTTTTTTTTTGTGCTCACGAATAATGCCCACACATTTTGTCTGACCTCAAACACCCACCAATCTTTAGCTATGAAAAGTCGAGGAGATACATTGAAGACAACCTTTGGTGATTCTCATTTCATATACATGCATAAATTAAATGATGATTTCCCAGACATTGATATATCGAGAATTTTAAGACATTCTAAACTAAAACTTGAATAGAAGAATGAATAAATTATCCACCTTAAAAAATCAGAAGAGGTCTTTGATTTGAGGGTGCTGAGACAAATTGCTATATATACACATACAGATATTTTACTCAAATGATTCAGGAAGAGAAATTGCAGATTTTGGGCAAAATCTTTATATACAAGAGGAGAGAGAATCTGAGAAAAACATGAGAATCTGAGAAGAGGGAGAATCTGAGAAGAGAGGCCAAACTTACAGTGGTGTTGTTGGTCGGCCGTTGAGTCTCCATTGCCGATCCACGCTCGCAGATAAGGGAAGACGATCGCCGGCCTGGTAGAACTTTCTTGAAGCAGATATGAGGTGAGAGGCTAGGGTTGGATGTTACGATGATGATATAAATGACAACTTTTAGGTTTTAATAAGTTAGCGCTACACTAATATAAATTACTTCCTTCGCATAGGACAGAAAGTAGAGAAAGTCAGCTCTCACTTTCTCAAAATGAAATTATGAAAGTAATTTAATAAACGTGATTTTACTTTTATTTTTGTTTTTTCAGAATTGACAATACAAAGTAAGAAATAATTCCTGTTACTAAACAGGCCCTAAAAGTTTGTGTATTAAATTCATAGCAACATTTATCTTTACATTTTGTGTACTATGTGTCCTATATTAATAGTTCACTATTTTTTTTTTTGAATATTTTAAATTGGTTGTTCCTTCTAATAGAGTCAAAATAAATAAATCTTATTTTTTCCTCATTGTCCTTCATGTTTTATTATTTTTTTTTATTATTAATTTTTTCCTGGCAACAACAACAACAACCCAAAACAAAAGAAAGACAAATCCCCACAAAAAAAACTCAAATAGCAGCATCCGCCTCCATAATGCGAAGAAATGATGATGGCATGGAACTAAGCACTAAATTGGCATCCATATCAGCAGTCGATAAAGAAGCCAAAGCATGGGCAGCCATATTACCCCTTCCTTCGCATATGAGCAATGGAGAACGTATGAAAAGATTTAAGCTCTTGTTGCACAATAGCCATTAAAGAAGCTACCGCACCCCCGACAGAGCGAACTCCTGACGAAGCCTCCACCATCAATTTAGCATCCGACGCAAAACAGACCGCTTGAAAATTAAAGACTTTAGCCCAATAAACAGCCCAACGAAAGCAAAAGTCTCAGCCTCAAGCACAGACGAGGAGGAACATGGCTTAAAGATCACAACTTGAATAACAGAGCCATCCGAATTTCTATAAACCGCCCTTCCACCCCCTAACAAAGAAGATTTGGAAAAACTAGCATCCACGTTACATTTGATCATGTTCAGCAACGACTCCAACGGTTAGAGGACACGATACATTAATTGCATATTCTTTGAAAATTTTTAATTTTAAAACATACACATCTAATACAAGATTGGAGTATAGTTTTGGTAAGTGTACTACTTGTGAACTAATTCACACAAAGCCCTAGGGTCAAACTCTGAGTTACACTATGGAGAGGGAGTGCTTAGATACATATTGTTCATTAAGAAAAATAATATATCCTCTGAATTTGAAGAATTTTTAAATAGATTTATTTATATGAGTTTAAAGAATATCAAATGAGGGTGATGTAAATTTAGGTGTGGTCATATCATATGCATCGTATAGTGGGGCTAAGTGCCTCACAGACACACTCTCACCAACACATTTTTCATTCTGCATTCTCTGAAAATGTATCATTTACTCATGTATTAAATAAAATGCCTTTTATTCATTAAATGTTTGTTATTACATGCATAGCAATGTTTGTCTTTTACATTTCGACATTTTTGCTAAGTGTATTAAATGTGAAACATTATATACTTGCATGTCCATGAATATATATATATATATACTCGCATGTAACATGATATATGTTATTACATATATGAATTTCTTTTTATTACATACATTTGAAATTTGTTTTTAAAAAAATTAGAGAACATATAAAAACCAGTGCTGAATACTTTTAAATTTTGTAACTCAATTATTTATTTTTTCAATTTTTAAATATTTTATTTACAAAATTAAATATTTTTTGTGATGTAAATTATTATTCTTTTGATTTTTGATTTTTATTTTTTTTACTATATATGCTCTATATGCAGCAATTTATATCTTCCTACCATTGTAATATTTTTTTCCTTGGTAAGAAACCGGGACTTGAACCCTCACCTCTGTTTTTTAATTTGTTTTCTTTTTACAGCATATTTTCTTCTCATTAATCGACCATACTTTAATTAAAGAATATATATATATATATATATATATATATGAAAAATAAAATATTATATTTAATTTTGTGCAAAAAAGTTGTCTCTTATTTCTTTGGGCAAAATTATTTTGGTGCAAAAATACTTTTCCCCATTATGTTTGTGATGAATTTGTAATATTTGTGGTATCTTCAAAATTTTATTTGAAAGTTGGAGGAAAGAAATAATTATCTGCAATAATTTCTTTGACGTGCGATCTTGTCTACCGACTCAAAATTCTAATACGTATAAATATTCATTATTTATGATTACATTGAGAAATGACACATTAGAGGACAAACTTTTCTAGTTTGGTAGGTGGGAATGGAATGAAATAAAATGGAATAAAATGTTTTTAATTTCATTTTTTTGTTTGAAAAGTAATTTTAATGATGAAATGTCCATATATTCTTTACATTTATTGAAGAATGGTCATTTCATCAAGGTTACTTTGTGTGGTGGAATGAAATAAAAGAAAGTGGAATGAAAAGGTTTATTTTTTTTTATTTATTTTTTTTTCATTCTTGTATTTGGTGCCAATTTTAAAGTTGGAATTCCTCACTATTCTTGGAGAATGTTCAAGAGATGATCATTTCATTCCATTCCCACCTTCATCTTCATTCCATTCCAATTCATTCCACCACACTAAACTATCTGAGCAATCATTTCACTTTCCAACAAGGGTAATGCACATTCCATTCCACGCTTAAGAAAAATACAGAGTAAAAAATAATAGTAAAAATCACTTTACTTGAATGATGTCATTGCTAGCTAACACACTTTTTTCAAACAAAAAGATCCAATAAAAGTCAATTTTTTCTTGATATTTTCTCCTTAATTTCCAAATATACATTGAAAATATATATTTACGCATATTTATTTATTTATTTATTTGGGTTACATAAATATAGATTAGTTTTCCTTTTTAAGCCATGCATTCTCATTCCATTATATGGTTTATTCCATTCCTACTTTATTCCATTCCTCCATACCAAATTAGCCCTTATTATATTACAAAATTAGAGAACGATGTGATTGCTAACTAACACACTTTACTCAAACAAAAAGATTCGATAAAAGTCCATTTTTTCTTGATATTTTCTCCTCAATTTCCAAATATACATCGAAAATATATATTTAGGCATATATATTTATTCATTTATTTGGGTTACATAAATATAGATTAGTTTTCCTTTTTAAGCCATGCGTTCTCATTCCATTATATGGTTTATTCAATTCCTACTTTATTCCATTCCCCCTTATTATATTTCAAAATTACCGAACGATGGGATTGCTAACTAACACACTTTTCTCAAAACAAAAAGATCCGATAAAAGTCAAATTTTTCTTGATATTTTCTCCTCAATTTCCAAATATACATCAAAAATATATATTTACGCATATATATTTATTTATTTATTTGGATTAAATAAATATAGATTAGTTTTCCTTTTTTAAGCCATGCATTCTTATTCCATTATATGGTTTATTTCATTCCTATTTTATTTCATTCTTCCATAACTAGCACTTATTATATTACAAGGTTACAAAAAAATATCAAATATATTTACCAACATATATAATAGATCGATAACAATGACTTTACTTTATTATATTCTTCCATAACTAGCCCTTATTATATTACAAGGTTACAGAAAAATATCAAATATATTCACCAACATATATAATAGATCGATAACAATGACTTCACTTTATTTCATTCTTCCATACCAAATTAACCCTTATAATATTACAAAGTTACAGAAAAATATCAAATATATTCAGCAACATATATATTAGATGGATAACAATGACTCTTAATTCAAAATAGATAAAGATAAATTTTGTCTTCTCTTATAGAATGTTTATTCAACGATTGTCACGTTACATCAGACAAGACTTCTTTCTGTAGTGCAAAAAAACAGACTTCAGTTGGGCATGCAGTCACAAATTGGTGCTCCATTAGGCAACTGGGCACATTTTGAGAAATCGTAGGTCATATTTTTGTTCTTCAAGAATCCGATACACACAGACTTGCAATGATACTCAGCGCAGGGACCGATATATATAACATATATACTCTCAACAACGTCTGGCACTAAAATCAGAAACCCTAACACCATTACCAACATGACCAAAACACCCTTAGCTTCCATTGCCACAACCTCGATCTCTTCTCTTTCTAAGCTCAAATCTGAGTTTTCAAATGGCACTACACTCTACACACAAATAGAGAGAGAGTCCATGTATTTATTATACATAGTAAGTACTAAGTAATAGGAGTATATAGATGGTAAAGTATAATAATACATTAAAAGACATATATGGGAGGTAGTATTTTGAAACCATTCTTTTATGTATTAAATGTTGTAGCGTTACTATAGCAATTGTTATTATATTTACTGAGTACATGATTCCTTTTATGCATCGAATATAAAAACCGGCCTTTTATTGTTCACTTAATATTTGTATATTAAATGCATATCAATCTTTGCCTTTTACATTTCATATCAAATATTTTTGTCAGGTGTATTATTACCATAAAAGCCTTTTATTCACTAAATATAATATTTGTAAATTAAATGCATAGCAATCTTTTCCTTTTACATTTCGTATCAAATATTTTTGTAAAGTGTATTATTACATGTCAAACATTTTTACATTTCAAATCAATTATTTTTATTTTTATTTTTTTGTATTATAAAAACCTTTTATTCACTAAATATTTGTATATTAAATGCATAGCAATCTTTGCCATTTACATTTCATATCAAATATTTTTGTCAGGTGTAGTATTACTATAATAACCTTTTATTCACTAAATATTTATAAATTAAAGGAATTTTTTCGAATACATGGGCTTCAGGCCTAAATACTACAATACAAGGTCAAAGTCTTGATTTTACAATAAAATGGGGGGACCACACAAACTTTTTCTTAAAGGTGAAAGGACCACACAATTTTTTTAATAAAATGGGCTGATTTTTTACTTTAGACCACAGAACAATCTATGTTACTATAATTAATGACCCAAAACAATTACTATTATAATTTAAAAGCCTTACAACATTGAATGAACTTATGGAAAGATCCTCAAAACAAGCTATTCAATATTTTTCTAAATAAATTGAGATTTCACAGTAGGTTAATATAGACTTATAGACTTCTTTAGACAAAAGATCTTATATATAAATTAAATTTAACGAAACAATATATGCTTTGATACCAAAATTAAATTCAAGCCAACCTGATAACGGTCTAATAACGCCCTGTAAAAAGGCCAGAACACTGACAAGAATGGGCCAACAAGCCAACCGTTCGAGTCAACTCACAGAAGAAATTGATAAATCAAATCTAAGGCTGCTTGTACTGATTGGATTCAAGAAAATTTTAAGATCTACACTGGCTAAATAAAATCTATATATATTTGATCTTTTTGTCGACAGAAATCTTTTGCCCGAAAGTACTGAAAATACTAAATAAGGAAAAAGGAATTTTTGAATAAGAGCAAACTGGATGATTTATTTCATGGAAAATATATACATAGATACACACTGTTTATACATGGATGCACTCCTCACACAATATTTTACAAAAGGAAACACACTGAAAGAAATCACACTAGGAAACTAAGGCAGAAGGTTGGAATGCTGGATGGCTCTTAACTTGATTGCTCTAAAACTTGTTTGCTTGAGCAGAGATGCTCCTTTTATAGAGAAGGTGGGGGATAAATCTTCGGTTGAGATTGCAGATGTTGCATAGACGGTTGAGATGCAAGATGATTTAGAGATAAGATGGCTTGAATTATTGCAGAACTATTGATGTCTACTTCTGGAGAGTCTTGTCAGCTTTTACTGTTGAGAATCTACTTTTGGTGGATCTGCTTTTATCTGTACACTGTTACGAATATGCTTTTTCTTGGATGCTCTTTATAATTATTAGAATTCTAGCATATTGGACAAATATCTGTCGGTATTGCTATCTGGTGGACTGTCATCTTTGCGGGCCACATATGCAGCAGTGCTATCTGGTGAACTAGTTTTTTTCATTTCTATAGGCGAGTTCGAACTATTCTAGTAACATCTGTTCTTCATTTATTATTTCTTTAATTTCTAGAGATATCTCAATTTCTGGGGGAGATCTGATGACATAAGGAATTCTGGCTTTGATAAATATTTTCATGTTTATATTATGGTTGTAGAGTCTGAAACCAGGGTTGTAGCTAGAGTTAATCTGTCGATAGGCTTATAATACACCAAATGGTTAAAGGTAACTGGTTTATGTCATTACGATAACTATTTACAAAATCGATATGTCTTGTCAGAACCCCGACTTCGGTTGGATCAGAATGAATGTAAATATTTACAAAATCGATATATCTTGTCAGAACCCTGACTTCGGTTGGATCAGAATGAATGTAAATTTGATATTGTCCGAGAATTACAACTCTATCTTTTACCCATTTTGGAGGAGTACTGTGGATTTGAAGGAGAATCGGACTTTCTGGCATGAAATTTTTTGTTTGTTTTTATTCAAAAACAATGGCTTGGTTCAATCGATTGGGAAAGTTACCTAAGGAGTTTAGATATTCTAATGGCATGTCTTTTGGTATGGTGATGTTATTGACCATTCCTAGTTCTAAGAGCTTACTTAGGAAACATTTGGTTGTTCTTGTGGTAAAACACATTTTTCTGGTTATTTCAAATGGATAGAAGAAAACAATATCTATATCTAACAAAATGATGGTAAGTGGTATGGAGTTGCCTGTTTGTATAAATCGTAAGAAATAATAATGATATCGAGTTCTTTTAGGTAGACTGTTGTTTCTGAGGTGGTTCTGGATATCAACCCATTCTTTAAAACCATTAGACTTGGCTTCTTCAAGGATAAATTCTTTGATATCTTCAGGGAAGAGCTCAACTTGTTGTCTTAGGAATTCTCTGTAAGTTGGAGAGAAAATGGGTAATAACCTGACACACTTGGTTTGTACCTACAGAAACTGAACTTTCTGAAGATTTTCATCTTCATTATTACTTTGCTCAGAAATGGTTAGCTCTATGCGATTTGCTGTCGTTTTTTGATAAACTAAATTTAACTTTTTAAAATGAGCTATAAGCGTCTCATGTTCTTGCTGTAGAGTATGATATGCATTGTTAGAGGCTATAAAATATTCACTTAAAGTGTTTAGATTTCTGACGAGGGTTCTATTGGGATTATTTAGAGAAAACTAAATATTATCTAAAATAAGTTTTTGGTTTGGCAAAAGATTATGTCTAGCGCGGAACTGTTGGGCTAAGTTTTGGATAATTAAAAGAGTATTAGAAGTGCCTGGTATAAGGCTATAACTATTGTTTCTACTCTTCTCCATTCCTATATAGACATTAACAATCAATTAGTAACCGATATAGAATATTTGCCAGGTAATTAACTTTTCCTTTGACATGCTCAAATATGAGTTTAAAACCTTTTCTAGTAATACAGTAAATAAAGGAAATCCATCTTTTTGTAGACATCATCTGTTACTTTACTTTGTTTGCAAATTTAACTATGTTATCACAATCTGTTCTTATAAGAAATTCTTTATCAAGGAATATCTGAAATTTTTCAGTGGAGTTTGTGACTCCTAAAATTTCTAAATCTGTTGATGGTAAAGTAGATTGTGCTTTATTAAAAGTTCCACTAGCATGGCGACAAATTTGCTCTTTATCTCGAGAAGATTCTTTTGTAGGTCTTTGAAGAACTAAACCTGCCCATCTTTGTACTGATGCACCTATTTGAATTATTTTGTAACTATTTTCTAGTGGGAGTTGTAAGGATTCCAACTGAGTGACTAAGGATTTAATTTTCTTAACTAATTTTATGTCTTGGGCATTAAAATATTTTTGACCATTTTTTCCTAATTTAGAATATAATGGTCCTACTAATTGTCCTAATTTGGGAATAAAATTACAACCATAATTTAATAATCCTAAGAATGCTTGTAATAACTTGGTTTCTTCTAATTTATCAAGAAAATCTAATTTTTTTTGCAGAATGTGTGATTGTAATTCTACTTTTCCTTCCTTTA
>JAOTQH010266065.1:0-10960 GCA_025631255.1 Cornus kousa | reverse complement strand
TGAACGAGTTATTTTTCCTTCTTTCCCTCACTTCACTGTAACGACCCACTCCACCATATGGTATTATATTGTTCGCTCTGGGCCTGAGTCCGTACGGTTTTACTCTTGGGTTCTAACGATCTTGCAACATTAATTACAAAGCCAAACTCTTTTAGGCGGTAACCCATGAAACTTTTTTTGAGAAACATCTAGAAAATATCTAACAACATGAACGAGTTATTTTTCCTACTTTCCCTCACTTATCCTGTAACGACCCACTCCACCACATGGTATGATATTGTTCGCTCTGGGCCTGAGTCCACACGGTTTTACTCTTGGGTTTTACCCAAAAAGGCCCCATACTAATTAGAGTGACACATCTACATATAAGTACCTCACATTTCCCTTACCTAGGCGATGTGGGATTGTGCACCGGTAGCTAGCCCAATGTAATAACCTGCAAGTGTCTCGCACCTGCCCATGGCACACTCACCCATGAGGTCATCACAATCCACCCCCTTGGAGGCCCGACGTTCCCGTCGGCACACTTTCGGCTGGTCAGGCTCTAATACCATTTGTAACGACCAACTCCACCATAAGGTATGATATTGTCTTCTTTGGGCCTGAGCCCGCACTATTTTACTCTTGGGTTTTACCCCAAAATGCCTCATACCAATTGGAGTGACACAACTACATATAAGTACTTTACATTTCCCTTACCCAGGCAATGTGAGATTGTGCACCTATAGCTTGCCCAGTGTGGTAGCCTGCCAATGTCTCGCACCCGCCCACGAGGTCATCATAATTCTGTAACGATCCACTCTACCACATGGTATGATATTGTCCGCTTTAGGCTTAAGCTCGCATGGTTTTACTCTTGGGCATTACCCCAAAAGGCCTCATACCATTTGGAGATAACACCACTACATATAAGCACTTTACCTTTCCTTTACCCAGGCGATATGGGATTGTGCACCCGTAACTTGCCAGTGTGGTAACCTATCAGTGTCTCGCACCCACCCACGGCACACCCACCCACATGGTCATCACAATCACCCCCCTTTGGGGCCCAAAGTCCCCGTTGGCCACACTTCTGGCTGGGTCAGGCTCTGATACCATTTGTAACGACCCTCTCCACCACATAGTATGCTATTGTCCACTTTGGGTCTGAGCTCGCACAATTTTACTCTTGGGCTTTACCCCAAAAAGCCTCATACCAATTAGAGATAACACCACCATATATAAGCACTTCACCTTTCCCTTACCCAGGAGATGTGGGATTGTACACTCGTAGCTCGCCCAGTATGGTAGTCTGTCAGTGTCTCGCACCCGCTCAAGGCATAGCTACTCACAGGGTCATCACACATCCCCTGAATACAAGGTAAGAAGTTTCCACTGCCTTTCAACTAGGCTTGACTAAAGTGTCTACCCAATAAAAGAAGAGGGATACATACACATTTATCCCAAACAAAGCTTACAATGTTCCCATTTAATATATTGAAGGTTACTTTCTCCATAAAGCAATCAGTGATGGCATAAGAAAGTGCCAACCACTCTATACCCAAAATCATATCATAGTCCAATATCGCCAAAATACCAAGTGTACTTCTAGCACCTGACTTTCAAATTAAAAGGACAAGCTTGCACATTTTGCTAGCTTTGGTACCTTCCTCGACTGGTATAGCAACAAATAATAATGATTCAGGAGGCTCAGAATTTTAACCTAAGACATTTGTATAGGCAACAAATATTTTAGTATGTATGCATCCAAAATCGAATAAAACTCTAGCCAATAGGATATATATTTGAATGATACCTTTAAATCGTGAAATGATCATGTTGGTTCTATTATGCACGTAGTGGAAAGTACACACAATTTAAGGTATAGTATCCAAGAAATTATAGTACAAAAATATGAATAATAGAGAACAATTCTCAAAAGGCAATTACACATATCATGTTCAATAAACATGTACTGCACACACCAATTAGTGCATAATAATATGAAGGCATTTCAGTTAAGCAAATAGCTTCACCTATCAAGGTTCACATACATTGTGCAATAAGATATATCATGTAATTTTCCCCACATAATCAAAAAATTGGAAATCACTTATCGCATAGCATGTAGCAATTTTAAACTTAACACCTATCAACCAACATCTCCATAGGAATTACAACCTTGGCTCTGATACTAAACTGTTATGCCCTGGAATTTGAAACTTAAACCAGAGGTGTGATTAGAGGGATTTAGGAATTTGAGGAAACTAAAGTTATTTTACTTTCTAACGAAAAAACCATATAGCTTCAATGAGTTTGTATTTTAAATTCATGAAAAACTTTTCCATTAAAAAGATTAATTAGTTGTAACTTTTGGCAATATGCCTACGAAGAAGATTTGGAACCTTCCGTGCCCTCGTTAAGGAGAAAAAAATGGTTTGACTTGCATGTGTTAAGCATTAACATTTGAACTTTTTGGGACAAATAGAAATTTGTATAAAATTCTGAAATTCTGTAATCAATATATGCAAAGACTATACTCAAAATCCTAGAATTTAAAAGATATTCCACAAATAAACCATAATAAAATATTTTGAGTAAATGACATTTACATCTTTACTTTTGTTACATGCCATTATACATTTAATACAAATGATTCCAAATAAAACTCATTCATGTTTATTAGGCATATGGAAAACACCAGGTACCAAGTACTGCTCATTTTTCCTTAACCATCTCTCTGGAACAAACCTAGGGAGTAAAGTATATAGGGGTGAGCTTATATGGCTCAGTAGAAATAATTCTAACAATAGCATAAATGAGGTTTGAAATGCATATGGAAATTTTAATAAAACAAACTATGCAAAAACTCAGTTTTTGTCAAATAAACATAACTTCATAAAATAATTTCAACATCATATACTGAGAATACCAAAACCACTACTCATTTCAAAAATCGAATATGGAATAACCCAAAACCACAACTCCTTCACATATAGACCTCTTTTCATTTTCACCCAACAAGGAACAACTTGTAAATATCTGAGAGCGTCCCACATATTCATTTCCCCTTCAGACCAATGCGGTCTAAACTCTCCCTACCTAAACAAGGGTCTTCCACATGGATTTTGGGACTCACGCCTTAGGGTAGTTCGTACCCTGCTTCAATCATTTCACACCTTTTGAGTTTCAATTCAACCACACAACTATTCATATCTTTTTCACATTCCCTACCCAAACCCAAGGTGTAAACCATGAAGAAATCATTTTAGAAATTCTCAAAAGACTGATAATCACAAAGCAACTGGCTATAATCTCAATTTGCTCAATAATACTTTAAGCTTTGAAACAATCATGCTCGTCAAACCAATAAACAAAATTTTGGACTTTTATCAAGCCACTAAACACTTTTTAAAGACACGAGCATGATGTTATAGTATTTCAAAACCATACAATGTAATCGTAATCAAATAAAAGCTTTAAAAAACCACTCAAGCATGCAAAAGCTAGAGAATCCCTACCAAATTGAAGCTAAAAATGGTGAGATGATGATGATGATGGAGAAATTATAGCCCAGCCTGTTTTCTCTTCCTTTATTCTCTTCTTTTCCCATCTTTCTCTTCTTCTCTTTCTCTCACTTTCCTCTCTAACTCTCAGCCAACTATTTCTATGTTTTTCCTTTCTTTTATTCTATCTTTTCCAGCACACATATGCAGAAGATGTCTCAGACACCTAGTTACAACTTTCACATGGTAATGACACATGCTCCCAGAGTTATAAAATTAACATATAACACTTCCCAACTCTCTATTATTCCATAACCCCCACCATTAAAGTATAATCATGTATTGCCCCAATAAAAATGATTAGCTTCCTAAGTAAGATTAAAGTCACAAATCATGATTAAAAGTCACTAAGCATGATTAATATTCACTAATCATGATTAAAAGTTACCAAACATGATTAAGAGTTACTAAGCACAATTAAGAGCAACTAAACACAATTAAAAGACCTAATAAGATCCTAGGATATCACAGAGGAGGTGGCAATGATGGTGGCCATGGTGGGGAGGAGGTGGGTGGAGGCAATGGGTGATACTATAATTTTGTTGGCAGTGGCCATAATAGGGAGGAGGCGGCGTGGGTGGAAGCGATGGGTGATACATAATTGTGGAGTTTTTTTTTTCTTGGGATAAATAGTGCTACAGTAGAGAAAGTAATTCCAGTTAAAAGTGGAGAAATCAAATAAAACACCTTTTTGTTACTTTGTGTTTCCTTCATTAAATCTAAAAATACTTTCTAAAAGACGAAAAGTAAAATTATATTAGTAAACATTATTTGCACTTTTGATTCTCGATTTTAGCATTTTTTATATTATATTTAGTTGAATTAGATTATTAACGAAACAGATTAACCATAATCCATATATATTTTGTTAATTTAACAAATTATTGAATTTGAATCGTTAACGGATCATCAGATTAAATATTCAATCTAAATCATATCTATTAGATTGTATTCGGATTGATATCCAATCTATTGACAAGCCGGTTTAATTACAACATCTCTACTTTGAAATTGCTAAGTCACAATTTTATTTAGGGACAAAAAAGTCATAATTTTATTTTAAAAATACAATGTCACATTTATATCAAAGTTGTATTTTCGATGTAACGGCGTTGTGCATGCATTGTTAATAGGGTAAAGTACTACATTTAATCCCATTGACTTGTAACGTTTTACAGTAAACTCTTTTAAAAAAATTTGCTAAAAAGCCCTCTCTACTAACCGAGGGGGTTACTTTTGCTAAAATACCCCCACCAAGTAAAGAGTGGATTTTTAACTAAAAAAAGAAAAGAAATAAAGAGTGAATTGATTACAATTCGACCAATTGTGTAAATCTAGCTAATTAAAAGTTTTTTTTTTTTTTCATGAGTAGGTAAGTCCTTTAACCTTAGTGCCTCATGAAGCATTAGGTCTAAGGTTTGACTAATCTTGGGTGCAAACAATTCCTTGTAGGGGAGAGGGGATGTATGAGTTTCAACTAGGAAAAAAAATTTAAAACATATATTTTCTGTTACATGCATCACCAAATTTTTAATTTAAAAAAAAAAAAAAACATCAAAAAAAAAAAAGTAAAATTAATAGTTATGTGTGTAACTACATTTTATTTCTTTAGCATATGTCTGGCATAATTAAATCTGCAATATCAATTTTCCTAATTTTTTATTCAACCAAACAAAATGAGAAACAAACCTACTATTTTATGCCATTCAATTACTTCATTTTTTTTATTTAAAATTTATTTTTGTCGATCAATTGTTTGATCAAATGTCCATATAATATATTTATATATTTGTATTGTATAAAATAAAAAATATAATATAAAAAATATATTTATAATTTATAGCATGAGTAACATATAAGATTAACTTATATATAGTTCCACTCATAACTGTAATACCCCTAATTTTTAGAGGGTTATTTTATTTAATTTAATTGCATTATTTGACTTGGTTATATTATTTGGATTGTTTGTTATTGATGGATTCTATATGATTTATTGATGTGTTATTTATTAAATAGAAATTGTTTGATTGTTGGGTTAATTTACATGACTTATTTTTTTATGCATATGTGTTTATTTTTTTGTTATGAAATTAATTGTTTAATGGTTAGGTTATTTATTTATTTGTCTTAATTACTTAATCATGGATTGGGCATTAAGTTAGTTGGATCAAAGGAGTTGGGTTGAACTAGATGGAAAATGCCTTAATGATTTAAGGCCTAATTGGGTGGAAGGCTTCAGGTCCATGAATACATATGTATGTATATAATTATATATTTGTGTATATATTTATATATTTATTTCATGTTGTTTATGTAATTAAATTATTTTTATTATTTATTTGTTGAAGTCGTATTAGTAGTAGGATTAGGGTGGATTAGCTATATGAGAGTAGTATATATATAAGTACGATAGTTATAGTGTACGGTTTTATCAAATGTGATGAATAGAGAAAGAAAAGAGACAGAGAGAGTGACGTCTAGGAATTGGACACAGAGAAAGAAGAAGGTGACTGGAGAAGGAGATCAAATGTGATAAAGGGTTGCCGGAATTGGAAAAGAAGAAGACAACTTCTATGTTCTATTCTTCCCGTTAGTTCCTATAATCCATGCATCTATAGCTTGGATTTAGGGTTTAAATCAAAGGAGATAAACCTATTTTATATGATGAAATTTGGATTTGAACTCAACTAAATATGGGTATATATATATGTATATACAAGGTTTAAATCTTGCAAATTAATGTATCAAAACTTATTTTTGATTACTCTATTCCTCTATAGTTGCTTTATATAAATAATGGGAATTAATTGGGACATAGAAGCATGTTTTAGGACCCGCAACAATAGATTTCCAGGCTTAAAATGGACCTGCCAAACCAGTTCTGCAAACTAGTGCTTGAGCACTGAGCTGTTGGAGAACTAGTGCTAGAGCACTGAGGGTCCACACTTCTTCAAAATTGTTCTAAACGGCCCAGAATTGATTTTATTAAGCCCTAAACACATACTAAGGCTTCGGGAACAATGTTGTATAATTTAATTGTATAAAATTTGTATTTAACTCATATGGTTCGAAACTTCATGGAAAAGATTAAATTAACTAATAAGTTAAATTAATCTTTCATGATATTTAAATTATGGAATTAAATGCATTAGTTTAATCTATGATCTTAATTGTTGAAGTATTTATTATCTACAGACATGATTTATGGATGGATTGTACGTTATATTATTGATAGATATGGTTTGGATAAGGATGAATATATTAAGGATTAAATTAATTAATAAGTTATTTACTATTCTTTTATGATGCTTAAATTGCGATAATTAATGCATTAATTTGGTTTATGATTATAATCATATATATTAACGTGTTGGTGATCTAAAATATGATCCTTGACTGTATATGCTTGTTGTACTGTTGATATAGATGATTTTGATGGGACTTATGAGCTGACTAATAAGTCTAGACTCACTTATACCTTTTAGATTCGTAGCCATAGACATGATTCGTCTCTGTCGGGTTATGTTGTTCGATATTCAGGGATTCGTTACCCAACATTTATCAGTTATATGATTATGATAAGATTGATAAATGTTAGTGTTGTGATCATTCAAATAGCTAATAAGCTAGGTTCCTTTATATTTTTATGTCGTTGTTAGATATGGCTTGACAATTGATGAGTAGGTGGGCTGGTTAATAAGTCAAGACACGCTACATTGTGTCATTGTTAAATATAGATTCATTAATGACGTTATTATATATTTATATGTGAGCACTGATACAAGTTTGAGGTATTGTGAACAGTGATTAGGATTGAGGCGTATATTGCCAGAGATGAGTAGCTGGATATAGGAGATGCGTGGGCCGTGGTAGAGGGGAATTCTTTACCACCTTGTGTGAGATTTTTTTTTAAGATACCCACTATTCGGTTGAGACTGCGTTATATTTAAGTAAGCCTTTTTAGTGTGTATATATATACATATGTATCGACTATGTAACTATTGCATGAGTTAGCTAGGGAAGTATCGCTTATCGATTCTCTAATTGAGTTATAGTAGAAAGGATTTGTTCATGGGTTTTAACCCACCTTTGTTATATTTTTCAAGTGTTTATCAGTTCTAGTCTTAGAGGTTGTTCGTGCTGATCAGAGGGCATTCATCTTCACTCTTCCAGAGTCATTAACGTAGGATACTATCTTTGTACAGTTTACTTAGTAGATTTTGGTATCTTTATATTTTAGTTATGGGTTTTGATTAGGGGTCTATGATACGCATTCTCGAGTTGTATTATGGAGGTTTATTCCTTATGGGATTTATTGAAGTATTGGTATCAAAGGATTGGGGATTTATTAATTATTATTTTAGCTTTTCTTTTAGCAAATATTTATTCATTCTTATTTATCCGCTTGCATTTCATGCTTGATTAAATACTTTAATTGTTTTGATACTCCCAGGTTTTCGGGTGTGGGCCTAGTCAACCTACATGTGAAAATTCAGGGGTATCACAATAACTATGAATTTTATTTTATTTATTTATTTATTATATTTTTCTTTAATTAAAAGTATGATAATGCCCTGCAGAGGACCGTTACTCTATGTTAGTAACCATAGTAGTGATCATTTGAGAAGAAGGGGAAAAAGTATTATTATTGATGAATGATGATGGAAGACCCCATTCCTGCATCATTATGAGTAAACCTATCAATGGATCAGATTCTGATCCGATTATTCGAATATGGATTGCAGAAAAAGTCCGATAATCTGATAATGATTTGAATACGATAATTCATTACCTTAAAAAATCAGATATAATTATAGGTAATCCGATCTGATCTGGTTAAGATTATATATATATATATATATATATATTAGTTATTTACCACTATATTCATTTGGTTGTATAGTTATATTATGCATTATCCTATATATTAACAATTGTCTACTTCATCTAACCTTAAAATTATACATGTCAGTGAATATAATTTTAATCCGAATCCAAATCTGAGCTAAATAGGAGATGGATTGGATCATTCAATCCGATAATCCATTAGCAATCTAAATCCGATAATTTGTTAACTTAGCAAATCAGATATAGATTTGAGCGATCCAATCCGATCCATTGACTGGTCTAACTCTAAGACTGACCATTGAAGTTTTTCATTTCAGACAAAGTAACTTCATACGGACCAACTCCATGATGGTATTCAGAACATGATTTGTTGAAGAATCCTTCCCCTGAAACAATCGGTTGTTTATCTCTCTCCATAGAGAATAAATACTTGTTGCAAGACATAGTTTACATAGCTGAATGTGATACTCCCGATTTTCCAAGTGCGAGTTGGTCAAGCCCACGCTTGAAGACTTGGGGATATCAGAAACAATATGGCAATAAACGAATACAGAATACAAAAGAATAAATAAAATACTGAAAGGAAAACTATAATAATAATTAAATCATTAAATAAAAATCTCCTCTAATAACAATAATCCTCTAAAATACAACTCGAGAATCCATACTATGTGGACCCCTATAAAATCCCAAACTGAAATAAATAACAGTAATAACTGTTTACATCTGAATACTGAAAACAGAAACTAGAATCCTGCGTAGATAACTAGAAGAGTGATGATAATTGATCTTTACTTTGCACGATCAATATCTACACCTGATATTGGCATGGACTTGAAAAATAAATAGTAGGTTAGACCCATCAACAAGTTCTTTCTACTACATCCAGAGAGACCTAATGAACGAATACATCCTAGTTAACTCATAGAATAGCTACATAGTTAATATACATATAAATATACACTAAAGACTCTCATTGGATTATACGGCAGACTTATCCCGATAATAGGCATCATGTAAAACACATGTGTAGTCATGAATACCATCATCTACCATGGTATACTCACATCCTCAATATCTAGCTATACATTTCAGCGGCAATATAGTTTTCTTAATCATCGATCCGGAGAACTTATGCTTATATCATTGTACATATATATATATATATATATATAGCCATATCCTAACAATGGAAATCCGTCATCCATATCCTGACAATGGCATGACATGAAATGAATCTAAGCTTATTAACTAGCTTACCCTTAATATATAACAATATCCTGAAAATGGTGTATAATCCGAAACACAATGGTTCCCACACAATCAAACAGATAATAGATAAAGATCAAATATACATCACATAATACTGCCATACTCATTATTATAATCATTAAAATATCCATTGCAACTGTAATAAGAATTAAAGCAATATATATCATCATATAAACAACTTATATCCAATATATTATTCAAAAATCACATTATAATTTACATCATGTATAATATGATCAATATCATTTATCAAAATATCCAATAATAACAATGATATAATAAATATCATTCACCAACGAGAATGAATAATTATGCTTAATAGCGTTTATCATACTACACCATATACTTCAACTACGATTATTATATTTTAATACCATACCCAGTATATTTTCAATATGATTAATATTATTTATTAAATATACACCTCATATTTAACTCATTATTTAAAATTTATCAAGTTTTAGTACGACGAATGCAATTCTGAAAATAAGCCTAAAAGTAAAGTATCTCTAAAAAATCTGAAAAAATAGAATAAGAAACATAATAATAAAAATAATAATAATAATAATAACCAAAATTTAAAATATGAGGACAATTGGACTTCGTTTCATCCTTAAAAAAAAAAAAAAATTAATAAAATAAAATAATTCACAAAAATACTGCGATGTCTTCTAACAATTACAAAACGCGATTTCGGAACCCTAAACAATGATTTTTGACCATAAACTGACATAACCCACAAGTTAAAGCTAGTAAATTTTTCTCAATCATTTGTTTACACAAAATATACTATTATCTAGTCAAAAACGGAATTATCGAACTATTGTTCATATTTCTGAAGATTATTTCCTAATAATTATATAAAATAGTTTAATAATAATTACAACAACTAGGCATGTAGAGATCAAGTTATAACAACAATTCATGCATCAAATTACAAAATCATACAAAGATGCAATCATATATTTAAACATGAACAATGCTGGCCTTAGACCGCATAAGAAGGAACTTCCTTCTTATGACGAGGTGGCCCAATAAAATATCAATACGAGTTTAAGTTTTTTTTTTTTTTTTTTTTTGAAATTATGCCTGAAGGCAATAGAAACTGAACAATGCTTGCTTTAGGCCGCATAAGAAGGAACCTCCTTCTTATGACGAGGTGGACCAATAAAATATTAACATGTTTTTTTTTTTTTATTTGATGCCTAGAGGAAATAAAAATTGACCCTTCCCTCTTTCTCTCTCACACAGCAATATATATGTTTTGAATCTAAAATCAAACATTATTCTGG
>JAOTQH010266054.1:0-10960 GCA_025631255.1 Cornus kousa | reverse complement strand
AGCTGAAGCTTAAGTTCCAAAAAGTGGGAGAAAAAAATTTGTTAGTGGGGCGGGCACGGGGACAGAGTATTTCCCAATGGGGCGGGGCGGGGCTGGACATGAAAATCCAACCCGTCGTGGGTCTCGGGGCGGGCATGAACTTGACAAAAATTAAAAAGGGCGGGACAGGATTTAAGGAAACCCGCTCCAAACCCGCCCCGTTGCCATCCCTAACTAATCCCTCCTTGTTTCCTCACTCTCTTTTCTTCCCTCCAATCAAATACGAAAATATTTATCAATCTCCCCCTCCAACCAAACATAGCATAAAGTCGATAAACTAGAGCCACTATTCAAAATTTTTAAATAACTAACATAAAATGTAAAATAAATTCAAGATATAACATTTAAAAAATATATATAATAATAAAATAATTAACTTTATAATTACAGTTCGATAACTTTGATTTAAATCCGCTCCTAGGTTTTGTGGTGAGGAAAAATAAAAAATAAAAAATAAAAAATAAATTCCGCCCCTTAAAAAAAAAAAAATAATAAAAATTGCAGGATAGTTCATCATTTCATCCTCGTGCTTTATTGTCTCTCTCTACACCCCCAACGGGATCTGCGCTCTCCCGGGCTTCCCGCAAACACCTTCCCCATTTTCTCTCTCTACAAATACAATCTCTGTAATCTGCATTTGACCCATTAGACATGTTGTCTCGCGATATTCAGACATGGGTTCTCATATTTCTTGTGATCTCTCCCACCATCTTCAACATATCCTTGTCCGCCGGGCTCGATTCTCGCAGGGCAGCTAAGAAGAGACGCATGAGTGAGAAAGTTCGTAAGATGTAAGTGACTCACCATAACCTCTTGATTATTCATGATGATTTTTGGAATTATTCTACTAATATACCAGGTATGTAGAGATACAATTGAATCATAACGACCCACTTGGTTTCTTAGGTTAATTTCCAAGATTAGAGATGCAATGGAATCATCACGACCCACTTGGTTTCTTAGGTTTAGTTTCAAGATTCATTCGATATCTACTATGTTTGTTTCTCTCTTGTTCAATGTCTCTCCTTTAATATTATAATGTATATATCCTGACCCATTAGAGTTTCTAGGTTGAATTTCAACATATAAAAAAGTCTTACATGCTTTTGTGGGTTTTTGCAAGATATCAGTGAATGATATCAAGAAACAAGTAGGAGTTAAGGGATAATTCCTGTTACTTCAAAATTAACTTGAAACTTGAATGACAATGATCCCCAAACAACACTTGCTAGTTGATAACTAAAAATACATAGGGTTTTCCTACTACAATAGACTTAATCCTAGCCATAAAAGTAAACACCAAAGAAAAAGAGTACAACATGTAACTTGAGTTCATATTCTAACCTAGAATCATCCGATGCTGATTTATCTATGATGAATAGTGCTCCCAAGTCCCAGCTAGTCAAAGGTCTGGTGCTTTTGAAATCATCAGTGCGCTGTTTATGTCAACGCAATTACCACCAGTAATCTGCTTTTCTTCACTATTGATCCATTTGCCAACATTTTATCATAGTACTTCTTGGATGGATTAATCAAGTAAAACTTCATTCTCTAAAACGAAGACAAATGGATGGTTGATGTAGAACTTCGAAGGATAAGGATGATGTAATTCCCCACTTTAGTAAAGAGCAGCACTCAGGAAAAAATAATAGGTTTAACCAAATTCATAACTCTAGAACTAAAGTGTAACTGTCTAAGCAATGAATAAATCTTATTATCAAATGAAAAATTGAAAAATCTTGTGCATTTTTCACTAAGAAATGTAACTGCTAAGATCTCAGGTTTTTTTTTTGTTTTTTTTGCTTTTTTGTTATTATGTCTCTCTGGTTGAAAATCACAAAATATGTTTGTATACAAGTACATATATATATTCCTCTGAATGATTCCTTAAAGAATTAGACTTGTTGAAGTTGATTTGAATTAGAAGTTAGAACTCCCTTGTAAAATTGCACATAAAGAATTAGACTTGTTGATGGCTCAGACTAAGATCCCTAAAAGTAAAGCCAATGGAGACAAAACTCCTCCCTGACAGCCTGCCTCATGCTTGGGAATTTTGAGTTTGAATTTTTTTTTTTTTTACTGTTTATAACTTTTATCCTTACTTAGAAAGAAGGAAAAAACTTGTTGGATCTCCTTGCACTTGTTTTACCCATTCGTGGTATTCAATTGAACTGTAAGATCATAAAATTATATTTTGTAGTCAAAATGTCAATAATCACTTATTGTCAGTGGGAGCTATTTTGTTTGGAGATTATCGTCCCTGGCATTGACTTTCATGTTGCCTACAAATAACATGGCATCCTTATTTTTCTTATGGTTGTTTGGATATCATGGGAACAGAAAAGAGATGTAATTAGCTGATATAGAATATTGTTTTTTATAAGGGTGTTGGGAGGCGTGGACATTGTACAGACCCTAAACTTTTGACCTCCAACACACTTGCACAAAGTGGCTACTTCATGCTAAGTGATTGAAAAGAGAGAGAAGAGGAGGAGGAGGGGGGAGGATAACATGACTCAATTAAGTCTTCAGCTGCATTTTGGTGTAGTAGGTTTAAGTTTTACACCCCCATGAACCAAACAGTAGATTATGTAAGTGTGGGTGTTATTTTCCTCATCTTATTTTACCTTGTTCTCTTAATAATCAGAGTAAGCCCAAGGGTTTATCTGAAGCTATTGTCAACAATATTGTGTATTACTGAAAGACCTATGCAAGTAGAGAAGCGGTAAAAAAGGCTTACACTTTTTTTTTTTTAATTGGAATCTCTTTGTTGGCTAATCAACACAGGGAACTTGCTTTTGACAGTAAAGTTGTTTTTCCTCCCTTTTCAGGTTTTACCATGCATATGACAACTACATGACTTATGCATTTCCGGTCGGTTCAAGCTCCCAATTTAGAATTCCAGATTGATACATTATCTTATTGCATGAAATGTCAAGTTTTATTCTGTTGTTCCGCAGCATGATGAGCTGAAGCCCCTTACGAAAACTTTCACCAACTCTCTTAGCGAGCTTGGAAATTTGAAGGTAATTATTGCTTGCTTGAGAACTTCAATTCTCGTCAGCTACAGATGGATAATTTAACCGTATACTGTTTTAATTTTTAGCTTGAATACTTACCGCAAAAGTATAATGGATCAGCCCTTACACTTATCGAGTCATTGTCCAGGTAAGATATATTTCTTTAGAAACAAGTTTATATATATATATATATATATATATATATATATATTTTCATAGTTGGTACTCACACACCCTTGTCTCTTCTGAGATTTGAACCCTTGACCTCCCTTTGGGAGGTAAGAGGCTGATACCGCTAGGTCACTGGCCCGTTGGTAGTTTATATTTAATAAAGATGTGGTTAGTTATCATAAAAAGGTATTTAACAAGGATTTTGTTAGATTTCTAGATTGTGTCTGTGTTGCCATTAGTATTAATATATATATATACACATATGGTGATATCCACTGCTATGAAAATGTTATGATGAATTTTTATTTTGATACTCTCTCTCTCCCCCTCAGCCTTGTAATCATGGGTAACAATACAGAATTTGAAAAGGCTGTTCTTTGGCTTTCCGACAATCTAACATTTGATGTTGATGCAAGGATAAATCTTTTTGAGGTATGCAATCGAAAAGTTCCATTTAAAAGCTTTGTTTTACTTAAATTGTTGGGTAAGTTACACTGACCTCCCTTGAGGTTTTGTCAAATTACACATTGATAGTGCGTTTGAGACTAATTATTTTAATCTCCCCTGAGGTATGACCTGTATGCTCAAAGACACCCCTGCTGTTTTCTTTCTGTCACAACTGTTAACAAAAATTTATAAAATGGTCATATTGTCCTTCTCTTGTGTGAAAAGACAACAATAGCCTTAAAGTTGATTTCAATCTCTCTCAACCAATCTGTCGCAACCCATCATCCGATCTAAGTAGCATCCGTCACGGTTTCAATCTCTCTCAAATTCATGCGGATTTACATACTGATGATGGTTTCAGTCTCTCCCAAATTCATGTGGATTTACATATTGAAGTATGTATATCTATCACCTATACGCATATACATCAATTTTGTATGCCCTAAATAACTTGAGCAATTAATTCCCAAATTTCCTCAACACCAAGTGTGCAATTACAGTGAATTGTGTTTGTATATATATTGCAGATGATGAGTAGACTAATCTGTAATATTTCTTCCCTTTGTCATCTTTTATCAAATCCCTTATTTGTCGAAGAAGAACCATCACCAAGTGAAAGTCTTTTGAGGAAGAGGAGAGACTCACATATATATATGTGTGTGTGTGTGTACTGTATACATATATTCACAGAGAGACAGTGTTTATATATCTTTATATAGTCCTATGGCAAATGCTCATGAGCAGACCCAAAATGGGTTTCTATCAATCAGTTGTGTGTGTGTGTGTATATATATGTATATATTAATTTATATGTGATTTGCTGTCGAGAGAGAAGAGGAGAGGAGAGAGAGAGAGAGAGGTGGTATGGTGATTGCAGTGGTGGGTGGAGATAGCTGCAGCTGGAGAAAGTGACAGTGGGAATAGGTGGAGAGGAGAGAGGCAGATGCTTATAAACAGGCCCAAAATGGGTTTCAACCAAGGCGAGAGAAAATATGTTTTGGGTATTACATATACATATACATATATATTAATGTATTTGTGATTTGCTCCTTAAGAGATAGAAAGGTGAGAAGAAAGAGATGTGGTATGGTGGTCATGGCAACTGTGGATGGAGATGGGCGGCTGGAGAAGTTGATGGGGGCTGAAGTGGAGAAGAAGAGAGAGGAGAGAGAATAATTGACTGGGCGTAAGATATTTGTATTATAAAATTAATTATTACAAATAAGGGCATAATGGACTTTTTACACTGACATTTAACATCTGTTAGTCAACTAACGGCCTAAGGGGAAGTGAGAGTAATAGACACCAAACGGTTTATCCAATTGTGATTTGGCAAAACCTCAGGGGAGGTCAGTGTAATTTACCCTAAATTGTTTTGACTCAAAGCTTCATCTAATATCATTTTAACTTTCTTGGGAATTGTTGCTTTTTAATTGTGATTCAATGATGTTTCTTCACTTGGTTGTTGTCGTGTAGTGCAACATAAGAGTTCTTGGAGGACTTGTTTCTTCTCATATTCTTGCAAGTGATTCTACAAGTAGGTTGGTTCAAGGATTGTACAAGAATCAGCTTCTTTTTTTGGCTGAGGATTTAGGGCGACGTTTCCTACCTGCTTTTGATACCCCAACTGGATTGCCATATGCATGGATCAACTTAAAGGTGCTTTCTATATCATGCTTAAGTTAAAGAATAGAATTTCCAATTCCAAATTAGTATATCAACTGTAACGTATTCTGGGTATATATACACCAATTTCACCCTTGTAAAGTTTTATCTCTTTTGAATCATGAAATGTAGCATTGTATACTATGTTCCGCACTTCTGCTCATGTTGTTTCAACTTTTTGACCTAACATGGTTGTAGATCTTCAAATAGAAGGTATCATTATAATAAATGTGTGCATGACTTGCATGGACGATGATACAATTTGCTGAAAACACTGATTGGTTTGTTTTATGGAATATGAGATTATAATTTTTCACTTACAAAATGTACATTAAAAATTAGACACGAACGTTTTATTTTTTCATGTATAAATTGGTGACTTCCGACAAAAAAAGAAAATGAAAAAAAAAGAAAGAAGGCATATAACACTTGGTATCCATAGTTTTTGATGACCAGATGCCAAGAAGACCAAACCCAGCAGCAAAATAGTCAAAACAAAGGCTCTGAGGCTCTGAGGTATAACAACCAAGGCATCTTAATGGGAATTTTGAAAGATATTGCAATTGTATAAGTAATTCTGGCTTAATATAATGACATGTGCAGCCATTAGCTAAACTTGACCTCAGGATGGAATCCAAAAAGGTCAATGTGAAACTACAAGGAATCAGCCAGAGGCCAATTGAGCAATCTTGAATTAGAAGCCACCTCTTCATATAAGGCTCCTCAATAAGTGGGATAGGGAGTGATTCAAGTTCCGTACTGCAATAGGTGAGTGGGTGGTTCCAAATGGAAAGGGATAGTTTCAGCTAAAACAATTAATGACCTCCCCTGCACACAAGTGGGACTCATGCTTTTACTATAAAGAAGTAATTTTCTTATCAGAGTTGATATGGCCCTCTCAGGGAAAAGCTAAAAGATAGATAATGTTTCTCTGCCAACGGAGAGCCCTCTTTGCATCAGGATACGACTTCAGACGCTTGGAACTACTTAATGGTCCACTTGCTTACTTAGAGAGCCATGATTGGGCCTATAGGACTGTAGTCGAGTGCGTGAGATCATCTAGTCTGAGACTCCTTTGCTTTAACACTGTTATCTTACGAAGAGGGAGCTAAGCTGTGAGAATTTTCCGTTGCATATACATAGGATTATCTCTACAGAAGAGGAGGCGGCATTATATTTCTGTCTCCTGATATGAAATGCTACTGCGATAAAAATTAATCTTTAATTCTTCTGGCATTGGACATTGTCATTATAATTGTCATGTTGATGATGGGCTGAATAATTGAAGGATTATACAAGATGAAAGTTTGCGAATATAGACTCTTCCCTGAAACTGGCATTGACTTGATTATTAAGGAGGCCTTTCTCTGAGCTGGGAGCACAATAGCTTTGTGATGTATCTTGGTAGAGAATGAAACTAGTATAATTGAAGTGTCATTGATTTGATTTTCAATCGATCACACAAAATGCTAGAAGTATTAGCCCATTCTGTTTTAATTATGAATAACATCATTTCCATTTTTACCTTTTTTTTTTTATAAATAATTGAGCTTATTTAATGAAAACGTTCACATTTTGGTCTCTCTAGATCCTCAATCTTCTTGTATTTCTAGACTTAACAAAAAAAAATATTCTTGTATTTCTAGAGGTAAAATTGCATTTTATATATTCAGCTTTTGTTCTACTTATCTTAAAATTCTTTTGATTCTAGGGCTTATCTCTAAACATCTAATTTTGCATTTATCTTACTTAAATTTCATCAATTAAAACAGTATCATCAAAAGACAGTACACATAATGGAATCTCGTCTTGAATTGGTTTTGCTAGTTCATTTATAATTAAGGTACTTAATGTCGATAAGCATACAATAATAAAAAAGTTCACTTGTTTCTCCTATAATTGTTGTTACTACGGTTACAGTTCCATGTTACTACGTCTAGATATTTCTCTTTTCTTTACTAAAATCCATTATATTGAGTCTCTAGGGACTTTATAAAAGGCTTTCTCCAAATCTATAAAAGTCATACGAAGATCTTTTTTCATCTCGCTTTCTTTTCATTAATCTGGTCAGTAAGTAAATAACTTTCATTATGGACCTTCTCAGCGTAAATTGAATTGATTGTCTTGCAATGTAGTTCAATGTCTTAGTAGTTAGTTAAGAACTCTTTCCCAAATTTTCTTGGTATCTCATTAATTTGATATGACAGTTTGTACAACTTTGAATTTTTCCTTTTATTTTTACATATTTACTACTTCTATGTGTAGTTCGTCAATAAGAACAATTTTGTCAACCATCACTGACAATCATCCTCTAAACACTTTCAAATAGATTAACCCTTCTCATTTTCATCTCCCTTAGGGTCAGTTTGGTACAATGGAAATGGAAGGAAAAGAAAAGAAAGGTAATAGAGGGAGATGTTAATCTATTTTTACCTCACACCCCAATCCTGCATAAAAAAAAAAAATTGTTCTCTAATCTCTCTATGTTAATGTTTCCATTTTTTATTTTTATTTTTTAAATATAAACTTCCTTTCTGATTTTTATTTAAATTCTCAAAGTAATTTTTCCACCTTCCAATTTCATAATCTTTTTCTGAGAACCTTGGATCCTCACCCTTGATGCACTAATTATCATTATAATCTTTAGTTTTTCTCTCCCATAACTTTAAATTTGAATAAAATAGAACACGTTACCTAGCCTATTCTAAACAATTACTTTAATTAAGAAATACTAAAAAGAATCATCGCTCTCTTCATCTTTGTCTTCTTTAAAAGCGCGACTTATTATAATTTGCAAACAAAATATCCTTGAAGCTTGATGACGTCACTTGCTTAGTTTTCTGTCAAAACTACTTTCTTGTAGTACTGATGGCTGAAATCGATTGCAGTTTTTAAGTTATTCTAGTATAAGGAACTTATAAGAAGGATGTGGAAAAGACATTTACAAATTTTCAAGAAAAAGACAATTGCATTAGCAGGCAAATGGACAGCACAGTCTCAATTTACTGTGAGGGTAGAAGTGGAAGTCTATCTCAGATGGAGAATGTTTTCTGCTATGTTACTAAGGTTCCTTCGCAAAGTTATAATTTAACATGGTCCATGTTGTTGGGTCTAGTGTCTCAAATTCCTAGTTTAATTAGGTTTTTATATTAGAGTTATATTTTGTTAGGAATTTCTTGTCAGACGAATTTTGGTCTCCAAGGAATTGTTTTTGTAACTCTATAAATGGGTACCTGGGTTGAGACTTGTGAGATTGAGAGAGATGTCGTCTCATGAGGGAGTTGAAGGGTAGAGGTAGTCTATGGGCTGGTAGAGTAGGAAATACATCTGTGGCACTGGTGGCGAGGGACGGACTCTTGCGTAAACTTTTCTGCTATCTTGAACCTGTAACAGAATGACACTATGCAAGGTATTGCCACCTCCATTTCTAGCCTGAAATTTAACCTGGCTGCGGGTTTAGAAATAAGAAAAAGTAATAGGTTAGCAAATGGGAAGTTAATGCACCATTCTTTTTTTCTTTTTTTTTTTTTCGGTAAGTAGTTAATGCACCATTCTTTCTGACAAGTAAATTGCTAAAAGTTTGAAAGTTGGGTCTTGTACAGTGGACATTAGTTGAAACTGTTCATCTAGAAACGTAGTTAGAAACTCCCAACACACTTCAAAAATATATGAAATGTCCTCAAATTTGAAGTCCATAGAATATTCGTGCCACTGCCTTTTCATATTTATATCACACTAGGCATGCTTGGCCATAATTTTTTACGTGATTTCTTTTATCAAAGTTCAACTTTTAATAAATAAGAAAATATAAATATGGTTTGATGGTTTTGTTTGTAAGAAGGATTTATGACACCGCATCAATGCAAAATTCTATGGACAGTATGGAGTAATGGAGAATGAGACAACTGAAACAAGCACTTCTGGGTGTGGTGAGGAGCATACACTTTGCAGTTTAAATGAAGCCTTTAAAGAATGTTATGTCCTGAAATAGGCTGACTTTCTATTTTTGGGTCAAGGTTCACTGATTCTTGAAATGGGAGCACTATCACGGTTAACTGGTGACCCCAGATTTGAGTCTGCTGCTTTGCGAGCTCTTCGTAAGTTATGGAGCATGCGGAGTTCATTGAATCTTCTAGGAACTACTTTGGATGTAGCAACTGGGGAATGGATAGAATATTCATCTGGTATTGGGGCTGGTATGTCTTGTCTTGGTTTTTATCCCCTTTAATACTAGTTTATGGGCACATAGTTCGTGAGATTGTTTTTATTCTCATCTTCTTTTAGTTATATTAGTTTTATATTAAAATAATTTTTTAAATTTTAAAACTAAAATGCTTTTTGTTACAGATCACATAGATGTTGCTATTTCTCATACTGGATTTTATTTATTTATTTATTTATTATTTTTTTAGGGGTTGATTCATTCTATGAGTATCTAATCAAAGCCCATATTCTTTTCGGAAGAGATGAGTTTTGGAGAATGTTTCAGTCTGCTTATCTTGCTGTTCAGAAGTATTTCAGACATGGCCCATGGTACTGTTGACCACTTATCTTCCAGAATATATATATATTCTTCTCCATGTGCTCAATTTGTCATACCCGTCCCCTTTCTTTCATTTCCGCTTTCGGGAAATAGAGAACCTGCTTAATTGTTCAAAACATTGCACTTTGAACTGTCTTACTGTATTGACTGGGGGAAGAAAAAGTTACTAGCTGTGATATCGAGCTAAAAGAACTAAAAAGCTAGAAAAAGAGGTTGTGTTGCTTCACTTATCCTGAATCTTATGTCAGTCAATCAACGTTGGACTCGGGAAAAAGTTAAAGAAAACTAATGATATCTGTTGGTTCTGTCCTTGCTGCAGTTTTTACTCCACAAATCAATTTGACTTATTCTCTCTTTTTCCCCCCTTCATGAAGCCTAGTTTGTTCAAATTGACAATTCTGCAGCGACTTTGGATACCCTGACTTTTGTTATTGAATCCAAATTTTAAAAAAGTTTAGGCAATACCAAATTCATTGTATAATTTTTGGTGAAGAGCATCAAAGTGGCCAACTTGGTTGAATATCCTTCTAGTTTTAGCCAAAATTTTTAAATTAAGATTGAGTCTAAATCTGTACAAAGATTGACAAGTTAAACTGTGAAATTTTAATTATGCTGCAGCTGACTAGTTGTGTAATTTGGAACTATTCACCAAAACCAAGGGTTGTATCCTAGTGGTACATCCTCACCTTCCAAAGGTGAAGGTCGAGGGTTCATGTCCCCCATAAGGGCAAAGTGGGTGCCTGAGTTTCTTGCCAAGGTAAAATAAATAAATAATAAAAAAAACTATTCGCCAAATTTGAAATCATGATCCTGACAACCAGGTGAGGTTGTCACTTCTCCTGATGTCATAATAACTTTTAAATAAATGATAACATTATTCATACAAAAAGAAGAAGAAAATGAAAGAAAGAAAGAAAGAAAGAAAGTGTGAGTTTCTTGCCAAGGTAAAAAAAAAAAAAAACTATTTGCCAAATTTGAAAATCATGTTCCTGACAATCAGGTGAGGTTGTCACTTCTCCTGATATCATAATAACTTTTAAATAAATGAATACATTATTCACAAAAAAAAAAGAAA
>JAOTQH010266035.1:0-10961 GCA_025631255.1 Cornus kousa | reverse complement strand
GCCGGGCCTGATAATTAGGAAGAACTTCAGAATAAAATTCTAAGAGCAAATACATCAGATGATAAATTTGGCCTTACATGAATTTTTTGCCTACATAATTTATGGATTTCAAAAATAAATAATATGTTTACATAAATGATCTAGTACTAGATTAATTTTGTCCCAATTTGACAAAAGCAAACCACAATTCGGACTTAACGACCATACTTGCAACACCGTGTCTTCTTGAAGCCTATTCCTTGACACAACCAAGTTCCAACCCGAGACCAACGAGTACAACAAGCTGACTCTGCCCACTTCTTTCTTGGGCATGTCCGATCTCTTGATTGTCAATTAACATTGCTCCTCACCGGAGGGTTCAATTAGAAGCACCCGTATTCCGGGTAACTTTCCATTGCATTCAAATTCAACGGATTTGGAGTTGAAAAAGTGTTTCTCTTCCGGTGTAAGGAACTCAGGATTCATGATGAGGCCAAATGGCGACAACAACGTCCCCGCCCTGAGTTTATGTCGGTTTTGGTAAGCCTCTTACGTGCCACAAGCATTGGCTTTGGACCCTCGACTTGTCGGATTCGATTCTTGAAGTTTTCAGACAAATCCAGAGGCACTTATGAGTAGTCATGATCAGAAGGAGGCAACACCGTCTTCTTCACTACTGCCGCCTTCTTCTTCTTTTCCTGCACTGCTACTTCTTCTTCTTGTTGTGGTTGATGACCACGATGATGATGATGATTAAAACAACATCGATGGTAAGTTCTTGAACATTCACCATCTTCGGATATGCTATATATATTATATTGTATATAACCCAAACATTCACGGAAGTCCCTTTTCACTTTGGTACCATAACTTTGTTGTCTTGATCAAGATTTCGAACTGCTTTCAACAAGACTTCGGCCTCCATCAAATCACCAAAAAGAGGGTATGAAATCAAGTACCGAACCTTTTCCATCTTCTTCAATTTCAACTTTATGATAGGAACATCATGTGTATTAACAAATATCATCATTTTTAGAGAGATAACTTTAATATGGAGAAAGTGAGATCGAGAAGGGAATGAATGACCGATGATGGCTAATTGTGATCACAGTAGTAGATATATATAGAAATAGGGTTTCTGATAGATCTGGGAATATATGTATATAGATCAAATGACTTTCTTGTTAAGAAATCAACCAAATCCTATCTGAATTGCTATGGAATTAATAAGCTCAATAACTTAATCAAAGATATATTTTTTAATGATTTAGGGATGAAGAATCACAATTATTTCAAATCCTATTAGATTGGGAATATGATTAATTAGTTTGGTTAATAAGAAAGCAATCCACATATATATGTGAATTACTTTCTTATTAACCAAACTAATTAATCCTATTTAAAATCTAATCATGTGTAATTAATGAATTTAGGATTATTATAAATTGATAAAAGATATTTTTTTTTTTTTTTTTTTTTTTTTTAATATAACTAAAATGCGTTTCTTATATAACCCTAACAAATGGGATTTATTAATTTTGTAGATTTTGGCCCGTAATAAGAGTAAGCAAATTATACAAAATTTTGCGTTTCTTATATAAACCCCAACAAGTGGGATTTATTAATTTTGTAGATTTTGGCCTATAATAAGAGTAAGCAAATTATACAAAATTTTTCCTTAAAGTAGAAAAACTAGTAAATACAACGGTTACTAACTAATCAAATGGTACACATTTAATCTTATTACCACCCTCATTTACTTGTAACTCGTGAACTCTATTTTTTTTTACATGAAAGGATAAATGGAAAATTTACACAAATTAACTTCCTCTAAAGTTTATCATAATTACACTAATTTTCTCTATCATGTGACATGCTAGCTAGTGTGCGCCTTAGGCATGTTCTCACTAAAGAGTGACAAAGTACCTAGGCCAGATGGCTTCAATGCTTACTTTTTTCAGAAAACTTGGCCTATTATAGGTCCTGATGTTTCTTTGGCAATTGGAGAATTTTCTCACTGGGAAATTACTTAAGCAAGTCAACTCAACTTACATCTCACTTGTTCCCAAAGAACCTAACCCCTGCTATGAACGATTTTAGGTCCATATCTTACTGCTCTACCATTTACAAATTCATCTTTAAACTTTTGGCCAATAAGCACAAGCCCACACTCCCTCACATAATTGGTCCTCCCAATCTGCTTTTATTCAAGGAAGAGTAATTAATGGTCCTATTCTATTGGCACAAGAACTCCTAACTGGCTCCCATGGACAATGCAACTCCCCAAGACTTGCCCCTCAAAATTGACCCCATAAATCCTTTAATTCAGTTTCATGGGATTTCCTCTTCGACTCTCTAAAGCTTTTTGGCTTTTCCCCAACCTACATTTCCTGGATAAAGTCACGTGTTACTTCCCCCCCTCATTCACCATCTCAATCAGGGTGATCCCTTGTCACCCTTTCTCTTTGTTATTGTTATGCAAGTATTCTCATCAATTGTAAGAAAACTCACTCTAGATAGGCACTTCAAATACCATTGGAGGTGTAAAGACTTGACACGAACACACCTTATTTTTGCTGATGATTTGATGTTTCTCTCATGGCAGCTTACCATCAATACAAACACTTAAGCTTGTTATAAATACTTTCTCCTCCCTTTCAAGTCTGCAAACCAACTCTTCCAAAAGTCTCATCTTCCTTTCAGGAGTCAATAAATCTATGGAGCACCCATTTCTCTCTTATTTGGGAGTTGACAAAGGTGAACAACCTGTGAGATACTCAGGGGTGTACCATTCATTACCTCCATGTTAAATTCCACTAATTGCAAGGTTTTAATTGACAAAGTCACGGCTAGGATTGCCCACCGGACAAGGAGAGACCAATCATTTGCAGGCATATTACCTTTGGAGTCCTAATTCTATCCTTCCCCAAAGCATTATCAATGAATTAAATATAACCTTCAGAGCCTTCCTATGGTCTAACCCTAGTTAAAAAAATATACATACAGAGGTTACAATTCGGTAGTTTAATTTATTACAATTTGGTTAACAAGAAAACAACCCATATATGTGTATATATATATCCCTCATACCTGAATCATTAAAAAATCTCTCTTCGATCAAGTTACTTAGTTCATTAATTCCACAACGATAATTAGATTTCAGATAGGATTTGCTTGATTGCTTAACAAGAAAAGTCGACCAACCCATATACATATATTCACAGATCTATCACAAATCCTATATCTATATATATCTACTATTGTGATCACAATTAGCCATCATCGATCATTCATTCCCTTCTTGATCTCACTTTCTCCATATTAAAGTTCTGTACCGACCTACTCCACCACATGGTATGATATTGTCCGCTTTGGGCTTGAACCCACACACAGTTTTGCTCTTGGGCTTTATCCCAAAAGGCTTCATACCAATTGAAGATAACACCACCACATATAACCATTTCACCTTTCCCTTTTCCAAGCGATGTGGGATTGTACACCCGTAACTCGCCTAGTGTGGTGGTCTGCCAATGTCTCGCACCCGCCCATGGCACACCTGCCCACAAGGTCATCATAATCCACCCCCCTTGGCGGCCCGATGTCCCCGTCGGCACACTTCCGGCTCGGTCAGGCTCTAATACCATTTGTAACAACCCACTCCACCACATGGTATGATATTATCCGCTTTGGGCCTGAGCCCACACGGTTTTACTCTTGAGCTTTACCCCAAAAGGTCTCATACCAATTGGAGATAACACCACCACATATAAGCATTTCACCTTTCCCTTTCCCAGGCGATATGGGATTATGCACCCATAGCTCGCCCAGTGTGGTAGTCTGCCAGTATCTCACACCCGCCCACGGGGTCACCACAAGTTCTCTCTCCAAAAATGGTGATTCCTGTTAATACACATGATATTCCTACCATGAAGTTGAAATTGAAGATAAAGAAGAAGAAGGAAAAGGTTCGATACTTGGTTGCATACCCTCTTTTTGGTGATTTGATGGAGGCCGAAGTCATGTTGAAAGTAGTTCGAAATCTTGATCAAGACAACAAAGTTATGGTACCAAGGTGCAAAAGGGACTTCCGTGAATGTTTGGATCATATACAATATATATATATACACACACACACACACACACACACACACATATGATATATTTGAAGACGGTGAATGTTCAAGAACCTACCATCAATGTTGTTTTGATCATCATCATCATTGGGGTCATCAACCACAACAAAAAGAAGAAAACGTAGCAGTGCATGAAAAGAAGAATAAAACAGTAGTGAAGAAGATGGTGTTGCCTCCTCCTGATCATGACTACTCACAAGTGCCTTCGAATTTGCCAGAAAACTTCAAGAATCGAATCCGACAACTCGATGGTTCGGAGCCAATGTTTAGCACATAAGAGGCTTACGAAAATCGACATCAACTTAGAGCAGGTACATTTGTTGTGCCATTCAGTCTCATCAAGATTCCTGAGTTCCTCACACTGGAAGAGAAACACTTTCTCAACTCTAAATCCATTGAATCTGAATGCAATGGAAAGTTGCCCGGAATACGGGTGCCTCTGATTGAACCCTCAAGTGAGGAGCAATGTTACTTGACAATCAAGAGGTGGGATATGCCTGAAAAAGATGTGGGCAGAGTCAACTCGTCGTACTCGTTGGTCTAGGGGTTGAAACTTGATTGCGTCGAGGTATAAGCTTCAAGAAGACACGGTGTTGCAAGTATGGTTGTTTCGCGTTGAATCTGAATTGGGATTTGCTTTTGTCAAACTGGGACAAAATTAATCTAGTACTAGATCATTCATGTAAACATATTCTTTATTTTTGAAATCCATAGATTATGCAGGCAAAAAATTCATGTAAGGCCAAATTTATCGTATTTGCTCTTAGAATTCTATTATGAAATTTTTCTTAATTATCAAGCCTGGGCCTTTAAGCAAACACCATCTTTGTATGAAATATCTATGATTTCACTTGTGTTATAAGCACTATTTGAATCTTGAAAATATAGGACCAAACCCAATTGCCCAATTTTCAGCAAAAACTCCACAATTAGAACTAAAAAAATTACTCTACTTTACACTATCATTATCAGAGTTATATTGAAAACTCTAGACGTGCTCCATCAAAACTATGAACTAGGATTGAAAATCAGAACTAGGGTAATACTTTCGCTGCTTCTTTTCTTTTTTTTCCTTGTATTCTCTCTCTCGGGTGGTTCTTTTCTTCTTTTTTTATTTTTCTTCACTTTTTATTATTTTTTTTTCCCTGTGATAAATCTTTCTCTTCACTCTTCCTTCAAATTTTGTTTTTTTTTGTATAAAATAAACGGCTAACAATTAATTAAAATTTTGGTTCAGAACTCCTTTTTTAAAATAGGGTAATTTACACAAATCTCCCCTATGATTTTGCCATAATTACAAGGACATCCCCTCGGGTTTGGAAAATTACTCGTACCTCCCCTAAGAATGAAAATATTCTACACAGACCTCCCTTCTATCAGAGTCAACAACAATCAACGACAAAAATTGATGACGTTATCTACTATATATATATATATATATCTTTTAAATATAATATGAAATTATATAGACAAGGGTATTTTAGAGGTTTTAGTAAAAATAGTATATATATATATTGATACACATATACCCTAATTATCACCAAACCATTAAAGTCCCAGAAAAATTCACTTAAAATCTTTGTGGGTCTATCCGTTTCATGGTAATGGATTATGATCATCTTCATTTGGTATATATATATATATATCAATCTAAAATTTGATTAGGATTGTTTGAGCAATTCATGTAATTGTTAACCTTTTGCCAATTGATTCTGAGTGGTTTTATCAAGATTAGACGCAAATTGTGCAGGATTTGGTTCAGCAGATCGTGGGATTCATCTAGCAGCGAGATTGGCGACATATATCTCACAAACCCTAATCATCATCAAACCATTAAAGTCCCAGAAAAATTCACTTAAAATCTTTGTGGGTCTGTCCATTTCATGGTAATGGGTTATCGATCATATATATGCGTGTATATATACAAATCAATCTCAAATTTGATTGGGATTGGGATTGTTTGAACAATTCACGTAATCATTGACCTCTTACCAAATGATTGAGTGTTTTTATCAAGATTAGAAGCGAATTGTGCAGAGATCATCCTCAATGAAATTTGTGGTGACAAGAGGGTTGGATTTGGTTCAGCAGATCGTCTTCATCGGGATCAACGATGTAATTTCTGTCGCTGAAAAAACAAATAAGGTACTGTGGTTTGGGAATTTACAACGTGTTAGTACCGTTAGGCCAAGACTAGATCGCTTCTTAGGGTTGTTCAAGATCAACAAGCTGTGCTTCAAAACCTTGTCAGAGCATCGAAGCTTGAGCTTCTGAACGAGGGACAAGTACTCCCAAGCCCCTCCTCCTCCATTGTCCACCCGGTTCTTGAGCCTATTCACCTGTGCCTCCTCTGTTTCACTCACCATCTTCTCAATGATTCACAGTATTCCACTCTCTCTCTCTCTACAAATATATTTTGCTTTCCTCTCTCTAGTGGCCTGTGTATGGATTTGTGGAGAGAGGATATCGACTCAACAAGGCAGAGGGGCTTTTGGCTATTTTAGTAATTTAAGATGACAATATGAGGATATTTCAATGATTTTGACAGGTCCGCTAGTGTATTTAACAGTCCATCACACATAAAGGAGGTTCGTGTAGGATATATTCATTATTAGGAGAGGTCCAAGCAATTTTTCAAACCTGAGGGGAAGTTCCTTTAATTATGGCAAACCATAGAGGAGATTTTTGAAATTACCCTTTTAAATATATGTAATTAATATTGTTGAGTAAGTTGTATAGTGACTTTTTCTAAAATTAATCAATTAAATATATTTGCAACTCTTAAAATCAAAAAATTAATTTGTTGATCAAGTTGTATAGTGACTTTTCCCTAAGGAAGGAACAAAAAAAAATAATAATAATAAAAAAAATTGTAATGCTTGAAATAAAAAAATTATTGAAAGAACAAATTATTAATTTTTTTTTTTAGCCATGGATGGTAGGAAAGTAAAAAATTTGCAAAAGTAAAAAAATAAAAAAATAAAAAAATAAAAAAAAAAGGTGGAATGGGTTAATCAGTCTTGACCGGCCCATTTGAACCCTTACCCATTTATGACCCACTATTGGTGGGTTGAGAATGGGTTACTGACCCATTCATACCCAACCCATTCCAAACCCACCCAATTGTCACCCCTACAGAAGATGAACCAACTCACATAAGTTGGCAGCAAGCAATTCAGATTTCGAATATTTTAGAATTTTTGTTTGAAAACAAAAGTATAATTTTTGAGCAGTTTCTCAGTACTGCTAGTTTCCTTATGATGAGTTATTCTTTCATAGCTTCCTATTCATCAAAATATGTTGTCCAATTGAACTAAAGTGATTCCTTTTCAAACCCTCATTTTAAGTGGAACCTCATTTAAAGATGTTTAGACTTTAATCTATGTTCACCTCTCATGAAGTATTAAGGTAAATTGCACAGAAATTTCCACAGTATAAAAGAAATCTAGAGACATGTGACTAGCATATGCATTAGATTAGTCAGCATTCAAGTAAAAGAGAGAGTTAAAACACTTCAGAGAAAAAGAAAACGTGTTTCAATGCTAAACTGATAGGAATTGTGTAATCAAGCCAATTCCGAAAAACAGATAGTAATTGATTCATTAATTGACCATCTTTGCTCATTCATTTTGTTGGTAACAGGATTGTTCTCAAAACAAGTCATGACTCATTTACTTATGCAACCAAATAAAGGGATTCCTTATATCATTTAAAAAAAAATCAAGTCTTTACAGGTAGATAAATTCAATAAGGTTCACTCTATAGATCACAACATTTAAATGTTTAGATTTGTAAACAAATAATTATTAAAGTACACAACCTTATGTAATCAAAGAAAAATCACACATCCACACTTGTTAAACCTTTAGTAATGAGACATAATATCGAATGAAATGGCTAAGACATAATTGACCAGTAGAAACCATTACTTCATTAGGCTACCTTATAAGAATCAACATATTTAACTCAGGTTTCAACAAACTAATAAAAATTTGGACAATAAATTTCTACATCTTGATTTAGTGGAAGTATGATATATAATATTCGATATCAACGTCAATATTGAAATTTAGGTAGGACTAGGACATGAATGACAAATTGTCCATTTTTTTTTTTGTCAAAGATCATGCATAGTGTACCCCATGAAAAGCCATTGAGGGGTGAAAAAAAACATAAACGTAGCAGTCACCATCTTAAATTTTATTGGCATCTCATGAAATTTCAATCAATGGGTGGTCTTATGGAATACAACAATTTGGCATACAACAAAAAAAGAACTTTATAATAATTTTATCCCTAGATAGAGTTGGGGATAGGAAAATTTATATGGTAAACATTCCTCATTATTGTTTAAACAAGCAGGGGAGTAATTTCCTCCTAATACTTTACTTGATTTACTACATAAAACAAAAGTGGGAATTTTGGTTTTTAAAAGTGAATAAGCAATGGAACTTCATATAGGTGTAATTATCTTTTCTAACTTGGTCAAGCATATAATTCATTTTGACCTTCAAAAATTCCAAAATACCAAATTCACAACACATGGTATGTGTTCTCCTAATTTTATCTCTCCAACTTGAGAAAGTCTTTGAATATTTATATTTTGAGTCGGGAGTTTTTGTTCTTTTAATAAAATCTTTTGCTTAATTCATTAATTAGCAGTAAAAAAACAAATAAATAAAAACACAAAAAAGGGAAAGAGTATATCACAATTATTATAAAGAAACAAACAGAGAAGTAATGCGTTATTTTAATTTAGTATTTAGCACCCACATAATAAGTACACAACTTCGACCGAATCAAACACAACCAAAAAAAAAATTCTAAATATAAAAAACCTAGACCGAACAAAAAATCTCTAAAAAAAATCCCCTTAATAAAACAATAAATATAAAGCTAACTAAACCTAAATATAGACTTGGTTTATGGCGACACTATACTTTCACTCCTACAAATAGATCAGTAAATTATATTTGTCCACAATCCTGCCTGCTGTTTGTAGTTTTGGTTGAACGGACATGATACAAAAGAATCACATCTGATACATGACACTCATTGTAAAGTTTGATGAAATTTCTTTTAAGCAAGGGTTATAGTTTAATTTGTCAAAAAAAAATAAAGAAGGCTTGATTAATTAATGCAAATGATGTACTTAATATATTCAAATACACGAGAAAGAACACATATATGTAGCATCCTTAATTAACAAAAGAAATGTCCCAAAAACATACCTATATCTTTCTAATTCTACTCATTCCATTGTGCTTCTTTCTCTTCCCAACAAGTAAACCTAGAATTTGAAATATTCATGTTAGTAGTTGAGTTATTTTTATTCATGACTTAAAGCTAGCATATCAGAATCATAAGGATATATTACATAGTAATAACAAGAAGAACCATACAGATAAAGAACTTGCTCAAGACATTTCCAAATGGTAAATAAAATTGGACCAAATGGTACATAAAATTGGAAAAACAAACATGTATATAAATGGTAGTGAAATTAACTACAAGAGCACTGAGGAGACATATCGAGAAGAGAGGCGGCTGCGAAGATTAGGGTTTGCAGGAGAGTTTTATACAGGCCTATATAAAAACCGCATATTCTATGTGTAACATTCTAAATAACAAGTGTATAAAAGTCACATATTTATCAATAAAAAACTGAGAGAGCGACAGAAATCGAAGAGTTCTCACCGGAGCTCTGGATTGCACAGATCTACAAATACAGGACAAGTAGCAGCTAGGGTTTCATTTCAAAAAGGTGTGAAGATGAATATTAACATGTAGATCTACAAATTAATAGTGATATTCTGAGAAAAGCAGACAATAAGAGGGCTTGGAGACACAAACAAACAATAATAAATAAATAAATAATAAAAATAAAAATAAAAACAGAGAAAAAGGCTTCGAGCTTTACCAGAGCGAGCTTCACTGATCGAAGAGAAGAAAAGGGCTTCGTCGGAGCTAGCAGGTTTCGGTAATGGCGTCTAAGAGCGAGTGCGATTTTCTTCTTGAATGTCTACAGGTTCACCGTTCGCGGCACTGATCGGAGAAGCTCGACGGCCAGAACCCACTGATGTTTTTTTTAAAAGAATGGGTTGCGGCTGATTTTGTTATCCGTATATATAGTAAGGTGTATTTTTATATATAACATAAATGAAAAAGGGTAAAGTGGTAATAATCTAATTAAAAAATAGTACTTTATAATATAATATTTTAAATTTTAACGACATTTATTTAAATTAGATCGATAGATTACTTAAATTAAATTGGATCAATAGATTAGATTAGATTAGATTTTTGTTATACAATAAGAGTTTAAATAACATGTGGTAGAGGCATACAAGTTGTTTTAAGATTTTAGAAAATGTAATGTCTATATACTTGTTAAAATAAATAATGTTATAAAAATTTTAAAAATGCAGAGGAGTTATGGACTTTAGGAATAGAAATAGTTTGAATTATTAATATTTTTTTAACTTGGCAACTACAATAACGATCACTAAACCAGAGATTGAACAATCAAACTCAACGTTTCACACGCAATATAGAATTTAAAGTGGGTTTACAAAATAATAATTTTTGTGTATAATTATTTTTATATATATAATTTCTGGAATATTTAGTTGACATAGAATTCCTAGAAAATAAGTTAAGAGTAAAAAAATAAAATTAGAAGAGAATTCTGAATGAAGGTAGAGGAGGAACAGAGTACAAAATTCACTAAAACTGACAAAGTTCCTATTTTGTTTCATCAATCTCTTTATAATATATATATATATATATATATATATATATATATATACTTGCAAAAATGCTCTCTTGTACACCTATGAGTAAAAAATG
>JAOTQH010266015.1:0-10963 GCA_025631255.1 Cornus kousa | reverse complement strand
TTATAAATGTGTGTGTCTATATATATATACATGTGTGTATATACAAAGAGAGAGATGGTGCTCGCTGGAAATGGTGTTTGCCGAAAATAACCCTCACCAGATTAGGAGGACAATTTTGAAATTTTCATTAAAAAAAGATGGGTCAAAATGGATGATTAGAGGGCAAGGGCGATTTGCACCAAAAAAACATTATGGGATATTTTTTGCACCTTTTGAATCTAAGAGGGATGTTTCTTGCAATTGTAACTCAAATTCTATGTTTACGAGAGATTTACACAAATACCATTAAAGTTTGGAAATTGATAACGGGGGATACAACCATCGGTCCATCACTCGTTGTCCTCGGTTAATTAGCGGCTGATCCAGAACACTATTTAAATTTACCTATTTACCCTTGACATGGTATAATAACATTTTACCCCCACCTTCCTTTGCTTTGCTTTTGTACAGAACGCTGAATACACACACATATCCCAACAGCATGTTAGCGATTTATATCTCTCCTTCACAACAGCCGTACTTGCAAATCCTCAGGCTCTCAATGACTTTTCACCACTGCCGATAACCATCTGCCATGACTTGTAGCAATTACTAGGAAGAGTGCTCAAAGCTTCAAAAACACACACACTTTCCACAATATCTGGTTGAGGAAGAAAAATGGATTCTCATCGACTTCGCGTCACAAGAGACTCCATAGCACTGGGCCGCGTTAGTCTAGCTGATATAACCCTCCTCCCTCAAAGGGGAGATGAGGAGTTCAAGTCCCATAGTGGTTTAAATGGGGAGGGCGCGTCTATGGTGACATCCCGACAGCAAGAGAGATGCCAGCGACGTGGTGTGGTGGAGGGTGAGCTTCTTTGGTTCTTGTACCACCCCTAAACGCTAACCTTTTAACACCCACAAATAAATCATGGTCTACAACCACACATTACCTTACAACAGCAACACGTTAAACATTTCTTACAACCAGCCATAGCAAATTGTCAGTGTCATATGCCATCTGCAAAATGGCGAAAACGACAACTTAAGATAGATATTTAAATACAGTTTCAGTAGTATGTTTAACAAAAGCCACTGTTCCACACAAAAAGCGCAACGCGATCAACTCTCATCACGTGTAACCTGGAAACAAATGACAACCAAGTGAGAAAAATCACTCGAATAATTCACTTACATCAAATAGTGATAATGGCGGCAAGTTAAACTATACAAGCAAATGGCCAAGCACCAATTAATTCTGCAGTTAAGCTACCAAAGGTTCATGACACGCCAATTACCTAGCCCAGATTTGAATTCTGCGCCTTTCCTCTCTTCCTTGTGCGTCCCTGCAACCCATGAATTATTGTTGATTGATACAATATTCTACAAGTTCACGCTAGCGAACAACTCTAGTGAAAAATAACAATAGGGGAAAAAATTATAGAAACGTTACCTGTCTAGTACCCAAAGCCACGGAAGAAATACCTACATTATTAGACTGTTGCTCGTCGGGTTGCTTCCCCTGCATGGCCGACATCATGGACATCATTTTGGCCATCTGGTCTGCCATCTGTGCACATGTTTGCTCCATGGTAACCATTCTCTCCTTCATCTCACGTACCTCAGCATTAGCCTCAGAGGCCATCATCAGGGCCTCAGCGCGGCTAGGTTTTGGGCCACAAAGATCAGAAGGAGAGGGACCCAACCCATAAGTGCGCACACGACCATGTCTATCTTGACCCATTACTCGAGAGAATATGTCGTTTTGGACAGTATTGCTTTGTGAGGGCTCCTGCTGTTGAGCTGCTTGCTCACGGAGTTGTGACTGCAATGAACATGCAAACATACAATAAGATAGTTTTGATCAAGAAAGTTTGATGCTTATATAAATATATATATATGAAAGCTTGAATTGCACAGTTGATGCTTGAACATACAATTATTACTGATGACGCTTCATTTACAGGCCGCCCATCTTTGCGTGTATGAGTCAATATGAATAGCTCTGCCCGGGATGGCTCCTTTCCGTCAGGCCTCTTTGCCTTCTATCCTTGTTAAGAAACAACGTATGGTGCATTATTTTGTGAATGCCAAAATATACAGCACCTCCGCTATTTTAATTATAAGAAAGTATTAGTCACCTGCTCCTCGCGTACTCGTGCAAAGCTCTTCGTGCCTGCAGTGTGAATAATCTTCTGTCGTGCACGGTTAGCCTTGTTTGTAGTGCTGCGCTTCTACAATATGAGACAAATAAATTAGCACCGAATGAAATATTTGAACATCAAATAATTCCAATCATATATGCACTACAATAGAATGTAAACTGTTCAGTCACTACTTGGAACATACCTTGGCGTCTTTAGAGTTCCAAAACAAAATAAGAAGTCGCCATTGATCTGGAAGGACTCTCTCATCACGGTCTGCCAGCCGCTCCTTGTCAGTTTTATGAGAGCTATAACGGCTAGCCTTTAATTTGGCCTTCCAGTCCCTCCATTTTTGGCCGATGGACATCAGGACCCAACTTTTACTTTTTGGATCAATGTCAAACTTGGACTACAACATACATGGGAAACACACCATCACATAAAACAAGAAGTACAAAAACCTAAAATGTTTACTCATAAATCATACCTGAACTTGCAGCCACATATTCTCCTTTTTCATATCAGGTAATGCCCGCCAAGTAACATAAGTAAGGGGTGCAAAGTGTCCATTACGTGCTATGGTGCCAAGGAAGCTGGTTAGCTTGGGTGCTTCGCTACCAATTGGCTGCCCTAGCTCATTGGTGGCAACAGATATGCGGTCACCATCTCCGTTCCACAGGTCGAGGCACCGTGTGGGGCCTCGACCTCGACCTCGACTCTTCTTTTGCATGTTGCTCAAATCTATTTAAATTAATATTAATAATAAACATATGCAAAATAGAAAGGTAGCCAGCATAAAAAATGTATTCATAAATAAATATGACACATAGCACACCTGCACTACCAGTATCTGTGCCAGCCTGCTGCGGGGAAGGCTGCTGCTGTCTAGAGCTCTGCTTGGGCTGATATGGTTCGCTGTAGTTTTCCAAGGGCTGATGGGACCGTGGTTGGCTTGGGTCAATCTGATCCTCTTGCCGGTGGCTGGGATTGTCGGTGATATGACCCACTTGGCACCTAGATCCATGTATTCTGCGCCTCATGCTAGACTCTGTAGGAGGCAGCAAGTAAATACATCTTTAATAAAAGAAGATATGTGCATAATTATCACAAAAGTAGTATAAATGGAATTGAATCTGGCATAATTACATGTGATTTTTTTTTTTTTTTTTTTTTTTTTTTTTTAAAAAAAAAAATCGGGCATAGTAAAGGGGGGTATGCACTAATTTATTTTTAATAATCGGTGGTAACTAAAAAGACTTGGTATTTATAAGAACTCCTTGGCAGATCCTATTTTTAATTTATCTAGGTAATAGCAGTCTCTAGAGAGAGAGAGAGATGAAGCTAACTCTGTCCTACTTATACATTCAACTGGCAAGGAAACAAATGTTGAGTGCCTAGGCCTTGTAACATCAATATTGCATTGAATAGCAGTCACACCAGTTGTTTTGGCGCTATAAAAGCAGCCATAGCCCTTGTACAATGCTCTAGATGCACAGCCAAAAACGTAAACAATTCGTCGGAAAAAGCAACCACATCTGCTCAAAAAGCATCTGTATAGCACTCTTAAAGAAAGATACCGATTTGGTGCTGAGGAATAACGGCAGGATCTGCATGCAGTAATAACACATATATCTTTTGTTTTAAAGGCTAGGAGATTTTTACAATTCGTTCAAATGGCAGGAGCAGCAGTTATGGAAGGCTTAACAAGAAAAAAGCAGCAAGTTTGACTAAGCTATACATGAAGTTAAACATAAATGCCCCCATTCAGAGATAAGTATGAACAATCCCATATACTAAGGCAATAGATCTATCATAGTATCAATATTAAGAGAAAACCATTTTTTCTTCAGTAAAATATTAGGTAATAACATTTATCAGTATTGGAAATTATATGTATATAATTCCATGAGATAAAATTCAAAAAAATAAAAATAATTTTTTTTTTTTGGAACCGAGTAATGTCGAGTTTCAAGTTGTATCACATAGTCAAACTAGACACGCAACAAGGCCATCCAGCCATCCACACAATAGCACAAGCGCATACAAATACATCTCGTATCATTAGATATGTTTGATGTATTGTACTAAACCAGGCAGCCATCACACCAGGTAAATAAAGATTAACCTGACACAAATCGTACCTGCACTACCAATATTTATGCCAACCTGTGGCTGGCCAGCGTTTGGATGGCACTGACGGTGTTTATACTGGGGCTGACATGATTGGCTGTAGCTCGGTGAGGGATCTTGGAACTGCAGTTGGCTCCAGCCTGTCTGATCCTGGCACTGGTAGCTGAGTTTGTCAGTCATAGGGCTCACTGGACACCTATGACAACATGTGCTGTGCTTCATGGGAGATTCTGTAGGAGGAGGTAAGCGTGAAAACCCTTCACAAAAGAAAGAAGTATGTGACTATTACAAAAGCAGCAGCATATTGCACATGATCAAGTAACCGATCAATTTCATTAATTGGCAATAACTTAAGAGACTATATTATATATTATGGTCAGCAGATTACACTACCAATTGATTAATATTATTTCATTACAGTTGTATGTAGCTTCTACAGTTCAATGTAAATTTACTCAATTGAGACCTGCACATAAAAAGTATATTAAACATGGTTCCAGCTGCATTCTAATTCTGTTCGAATGCAGAAGGCACTATTGAGAGAAAGTGCTAAGAAACATTACTGCAGGTTTGAGACATTTATGACTGCATTTAAGAAGCAGAGGAAGCAAATAATGCGTGCTCCTAAATAGGTTCAGACGTTCAGGATTTGAAGAAATTCAAGTGTTCATGCTTCGATGCACTCCAGGATGATGAGAACAATGCTTTAGGGAGGTAAGAGAGTGTGTGAGTACACTTGGGAGGTTGAAAATTAAGTTTTTAGGAAGACTTTACATTCTGCCCAACTTGAACTGGTTCAAGTATCTTGGAACAGGTTCAACTTTTGAGGCTTCTGGTGGTTTTCAAGCCTGGCCAACTTGAACCAGTTCAACCACCCTGAACCGGTTCAAGGTCTTCAGATCTTTTTGGTAACTTACCTTCCTGGTTTGTTTTGATTCCTATCTTGGGTAGACTTTCTCTATATTGTGTATGCACGAAATTGACTTGGTTTCCAAGTATCTTTAGGTCTTCCAAACTTCCATATAATCTCTCTTTTACACAACATTGAGGTACAGCTTATTGGAACAAAAAAATTCATTATTTTGAGAGAGCCTTTTGAGAGATTTTTTTAGAAAATCAAATCTGATTTTTCTGTTTTTGTTTTGAAAGCGCACGCATATATACAAGAGTGATTTAGTAGTGTTGTTCTCTATCTCATCGGAATTGGAGCATAATTGAAGATTCATAAATTCTGAAAAGTAGATCTATTTCTTCTACAACAAATTCAGATTCAAAGAAGAAGAATTTCCGATCACACTTTGAAGGGATTAAGGCACTTGCGGAGTGTTGTTGGTCTACCAGTACCAGCAATCCTTCTACAAGATTCGAGGCATAAGTCTAAAGTCGAGAGCTATTGGACGGGAAGTCGCAAAGCCAGAGGGGTTCAGCAAATTGGGTCTTGGTGGAGTGAAGGGGTGTGAGCTTGAGTTAAAATTCGGTGTACTTTACTTCATACATAGTGAATAATTTACGCTCGGGACAATGCAAAAATCCTCGAGGTTTTCCAATTGGTTTCCACGCTAAAATCCTAGTGTCATCTCTCTAACTTTACTTACTTTACTTTTCAGTATTTATCTTTGTGGTTGTGGGTGTTTAATTAATCAATCTCAAAAATTGGGCAAGCTGACCTAATAATCTCATCTAGGTCATTTAGGAATTTAATCACAACTAAATCAACTAACAGCTTCCGCACCGCGTAAGTCACAGTTATGATTCATTTAAGAAGAGAAAGAAGAAAGTTCATAGGATAAAAATAACATGACTTTTCATGGTCCCGTTCAAAGCTTAGCAAGAAGGAAGCCATACATTAAGCCAAGATATCAATTCTATTAGAACATATAAACCTTTTTTTCTGGTAGGAATTAGGTAATAACAGTTTTGAGTATTGATAATTATCTATTTATACATAATAACCGTTTTTAGGTAGGAATATGAATATAGATAATTATAAGCTAAGTACAAGATAACTTTTTTGATTCGGGATATGAGTATTAATAAATATTTGCTAAGTTATGGATCATGGAAGTATTTCAATTGAACTGGTAAACAGTGATAGTATCGTAGAAAATTCAAGACATATGGGGAGTATCTCGAATTCTCCCAAAAGCCATATCAGACAACATACAGCAAGTGTATCCACACAATAATGCAAGTGTATCACACAACACATCTTGTATCTCTCAATAATATTTGCTGTATCGTGTGATACATCTGGCTTTTATACCTTTCGATCAGATAAACATGACAAATGACATACCTGCACTACAAATACTAATGCCAGCCTGTTGCTGGGAAGGCTGCGGCTGGCTAAAGCTTTGCTGGCACTGGCAGAGTTTCTGCAGCCGCTGATATTGCTGGCTCATCTGATTCAGCTGGGAGCTGAAGTTTTCAGTGTTAGGGCCCATTCGACACGTACACCCACGAGTGTGGCCTTTCATGGGGGATTCCATAGGAGAAGGTAAATTTGAATGGCCTTCATAAAAGAAAACGAACTGCTTAATTATTACAAAAGCAGTAATTTACAGTATCTAATCCAGTTTCATTACGTATGTAACATGCACTGATGAGTTTCAGTAAATGTCAGTAACTTCAAGATGAATGCATTGCATAGGAGTTAGTAGGCAAATTCAACAATTTACCAATTTCATGTTATAATGGGTCAATATGTTTGCAAATAAACTTTGAGATGCTGCCTGACAAAATGATAAAATAACTGCTGATAGGACATGCTCAATATATTTGTTTTAGCAAATGTCTTACTAAAAGGCATATATGGGCCACTCATTCTGTGATCAATCTTATAGAAAAGTAAAGAGGATATCACTTTCATAAGAGTGAAATTTGAGTGTGTCTACTCGTAAATCCAATACTAATAACCTATGACGGTATTAGCGGCACAAAGACTTCCCATTTTGATAAGTAAAAGCACCAAACTAGAAACTGAGTCAACCAAAACCTCCCAGAACTGTAAGCTTTCTGTATTTAGTAGAAAAGAACGTAAATCATAAAAGTAATAACAATTTCCATTATGTGTTATTTGTAATTTCACACATTGGACACTGTTCAAGTCAAGACAATTGTTATTTATCCAAGATATAGTGGTATTGATGGCACATTGGCACATATATCAAATGTTGGTAAACCAAAGCAACCAACACTAGAATCTGAGTGCATCAAATCTCTCAAGATTAAGAGCTATTTGCATTTAGTATCTAAGAAAGAACATTCATACTAGTGACAATAATTTTTACGTTTTTATTACTAATCTTGTTTAGTGCATTCCGAATAAAAAACCACATTGGCATGGAGTCAATCACTCTGATGATCTAGAGAAATCATCCTCCCAAAAAATAAACATTGTCTCATACATGTCAAGTGTTATAATCTTGCAAAAAATGTGCCAATCATACTCACCAACTGTGAACATTCTGAAGGACAAGAAACCAAAGATCACACCGCATGTGAACCCTGATATAACTAAGTCACCTGGTAACTTGTGAGCATGCACACACATGTATTATGAATAACATTTTTAACCTTATTTATAAAGCCAATTCTTGGTTTCTACTTAGCAAACTATATCTTCAAGACACTTTGAAGCAAACAAAAGATCAACAATATCTCAATTTCAGACTCAAATAAAATCACTGGCACACCTCGCTCTCGAACTAGACGGAGATTCCCCTTGCCAATTGATGAACTACTTACTCTAGCTGGTTTCCAACGGCAAAAGTTCAAATAGAGGAGCTTAGGCCATTAGGGAGGGAAAAGGGTGTTACACTAGAGGAAGAATTGCGCAAATTCAGAAATTAGTGAAATTGTCTCCGACTCAACCAATACAATAGGTGGGTCTTCTTCGGTCCGCTTGGATTGGCGCACTAGCTTAGAGATCAGTCTCACCCCGAGTCTTAGCGAAAGAGTGGAAGAGCTGAGTACCACCAGTATCAGGGGCAACGGATCTATCTTTCTATTCATATATATTATATCAAAGTGGAATGCTAGACTTGGATACTCCTCGGTCTGTCACAGGCAAAACAACTTCATTTTACGCGTAGAAATCTGCGATAGCTAAGGTCTAAGCCTTAGCCGGCCATTACACAGGTGTGGCACGATCAACATTTGGATAACAACAATCAGATGTGAGTGAATCCCAACAGTTACCAGGAAAAAGAACCAACACCTATTATGGGGCAACATGTGCTGGCTAAAAAGAAAGAATTAGCACATTTATGAAGTTTTAGGAGTAAGAGCAACAAATGCTGACGAAGCAATGGTAGCAACAGCAACACCTATTATGGGGTTCTAAAGGCAATGAAATCACATGAATTTGCTCAAGTTAGGAGCAGCAGTTCAAGAGGGTTTAACACAAAAAAAGGCAACAAATTTCACTGGCTAAAAATAAAGCAAATGTTCTTGCTCCATTTCAGAAGTTAGCACGGATGATTCCAATGCAAACAAAGAAATCAATCAAAACCTCAACAGTAATATATTTTATGGAAGATTAGGCAACAATAATTATACACAACTATACTGATGTGTAACTTACGCAAACCAGTGTGTTTTTTCGCATTGTACAATACACAAGACATATTATGCATATTACGTGGATGGATTAGATGATCTGATGTGTTACACAATAAGCGTATCCACAAGATAGCGCAAGCACATCAGACATAAATCTCATATCATTCAACTTCTTGTTGTATCATGCAATACAATGAACTATCAAACCAATTGACTAGGATGCATCTGTCAAATAACATACCTGCACTATCCACATTTGTGGCAGTCTGTGCCTGGGAAAGTTCCGGCCAAACAGATCCTGTCTGCAACTGGCAGGGTTTCTGCTGTAGTTGGCTCAGGCCTTCTGGATCATGCTGCTGTTGGCTGGGGTTGTATGTCATTGGGCCCTCTGGGCAACCATGCCCATGTGTGCTGCACCCAATGGTAGACTCCACAGGAGGCAACTGTGAATGTGCTTCACAAAATGAACAAATAAAAAATATTACAAAAGACGTGCACAATAGTTTCAGCAGTGAAAAAGAGGTTGGTTGGCTAATTTCACTTGCAATTTATCAATTTTACGTTATAAAAGGCTGTGTGTGGCTTCTAGACATAAGTATGTTTGTAACTCAACTCAATTGAGAAACTGTGTAGAAAAAAAGCATATCAAACATGATTCCGGCCAACTCTGAACAAATGCACAGGGCAGCATCTGGAAATGGGAAGACACTTGTGCGTGCAGAAGGTGGGCATGAATCTAGACAAGTCCTAGATCATGCAGCATATTTACTGCATTTAAAAAGAAGCAGAAGCACCAATCTAGAGCTCTCAAAGCAAAAAAAAGAACGTGTACAATGCTCAAGAAGCTACTAATCTAAAAGGCTCTAATCATCTATATGATGGTTAAAGAACCAGGATAGCACATGCATGGCTCTCTAGAAGCAGGGTCAACACCTATTTGGTGCCAAGTAAGCACTGCAGCATCTTTTTGGAGCATTGGTATCACCAATCCAGGGTTTAAAAGCGAGGGCGATAGCGAACTGGTTTTGACTGTTGCTTCAGATCCATAATCAAGTCTACAAAAAAAACCAACAAAACATAAACAATGTATGATGGCCCCGTAAGCACTAGCATGTGAGTGAACACACAAATCGGGTGGAAAAAACTCATTCCATCCACTTGGACTTCAAATCACAAGCAATGGGTCCACCATCGTAGTCATTTTTGTATAGACTTAGAGGACTTCAGCAATTGTTTGTCCATTCAGCAATTAAATTGGGTGAAGGTATAATGCCCAAAATGGAGAAATAAACAGAAATATACTGAACTTTACATACGGCTGTGACAGGGGAGGGGAGTTGAGTTGTCAACTGTCAACCTTGCCTTGGCTTCATTATTGATTGCTGACATTTTCTTCAAAACTTCTAATGCAAAACCCTATATTAGAATTTAAAAGGTCCACTTTTAAATGCAACTAGGGTCTCCAAGATCTCCATTATTTCTCCAAGCTGTCATATTTTGCAAGAACAGCCTCCCTGGGTATTTAATCATTGTTATTCAAAAGTTAGGATTTGCATTGCATGTTCTATCACCATGCCATCAGCTGCAGAAAGGTGATTCACCTACTCTGCAGCATCTATATCGTTCAACAATATTAATCTTGGAAGGTAAAGGCTTTGCAGTACAATGACACAATAATCTACTGAAGATGTGTACTGTAGTAGTGGCCAGTTGTACCTAGAAAGACGTGGATAATTAAACATTTGAAAGTAAGAAGTTACAATTCAGAAAACTTGACAATAATGTTCTTTAAAAATCGTATAACCCACGCCCTGTTTCAACATGATTATAGAGAGTTGCAACAGTATTCAACACCTTTTGAATGCATGCTTGTGTGTCCATTGTGAGATATATTTTTGTAAATTGGCATATTTCGGTAACAAAACAAGTCCTAGTCGAGTTGTAAATTCAGCTATCATATCAGACTTGACATCGACTGCGGAATCCAGAGGTTGAACAGAAGAGGAGATACTGTTGATCATCGAAAAGGAAAGAACAACACATTAGGACTTCGTTTCCCACTTAGGACACAATTACCTATATGGTATATGTTCAGAGTTACCAAAATACAGAAAATCTAAGTTTCAGTTGGATTCTGTCTAGTGGGA
>JAOTQH010265996.1:0-10964 GCA_025631255.1 Cornus kousa | reverse complement strand
CAAACACAGGATGGCCTTACTATGCCCTCTCAAAGCTCCGGTGACCACCATGTGATTGGCACTGTCCTCCCTCTCCCACACCAAGATCGAACGGTCACAAGCACCCGAAAACAAAACTGATCCGTCGCCGCTCAACGCCAACGCATTCACCGCCGACTTGTGCTTCTCCAGCGTCGCCACCATCCCGTACCGTCTCTCTCCCAACCTCCTCGCCCACACCTTGATACTCCGGTCAGCAGAACCCGTGTAAACGGTACCGTCACCGGACACCACAACAGCGTTAATGGCATCATCGTGAGCTTTAACAGACTCCACACATCGAAAATCCGATACCCGCCATATCTTCATGTACTTGTCCCACGAAACTGAGAACATTAAACTGTCAATGCTAACAGCGAGTCCGGACACAGCATCATTGTGTTGAATCCATAGTCGTTTTTTATGACGACGGACTTTAACATAATTCTTCGGTAAAATGAAGTTTCTTAACTGATCATTAATGGTGGGAAGAGTGGCAACGAGTTTGTGAAGTTTTGTTTCAGTAAAAAATTGCCAGACTCGGATTTTGCTGTCTTGGTGTGAAGTGAACACTTTTTCTTCAGAGAATGAAATGGACTTAATTGAGCCTGATGAAGAATTGTTGGTGTTAAATGTGTCGATGAGTGTGTGGTTTCCGTTTTCTATGTGGAAGACGTTGATTTGGTGTCCGGAGGCGGAGTAGAGGAGGTGGTGGTGGACGGCGAGGAAGGTGATGGGGGCGAGGCGGGGTTTGAGGGAGGCGAGGCGGAGATGGGTGACGGAGAGGTTTAGGGTTTCGGGGGAGAGTTTTTGGAGGGAGGGGACGGATGGGAGGGTTTGGAGGGAGAGGTTGCTTTGGAGGCTACTGTAGCTGGTGTCTTGAGAGGTTGATGTGGAGGCGGTGCTTGAATCGGAGAGGATAAGTTTGGGTGGTGCTGTTTCGGTGGCGGTGGAAATGGAGGTGGCGGAGGAGCAGGTGGATATCCATGATCGGATCTTCATTTTGCCAGCAACGTAGAGAGAGAGAGAGACTTGAAGTGTGAGAGACGATATATATAACAAAAAGATAGGTTAAGTGAAAAGAGGGGTAAATTTTATCCTAGGTAATGAATGGATGATAATATTAAGGATCATACCATGTCATTTTGCTTTAAGATTATTTGTTGGATTAAGTTAATACAAGTGTGGATGATATAAAGATCCTAATGGAAATATTCTTCCATTATTGTTAAAAAAAATTAAAAAATACATATCTCTTGGTTTAATTAATGGGAATTAATTGAAAACAGAAAAATGGAAAGATATTGTATTATATATACAAATTACAAAGTAGAAAAGGTCATTTTAGAGTATTTTTGGATTTAATACAATGGATCTACAAAGTAATGCAAGTAGATGGGAGTGTTCAGACTTTGTTGGGCCATCAAACAAGGAGTCTTTTTTGGGTATTCATTCATACATAATAATAAGGCATTTGAATTTATGTGCCCAATTCATTTTTGTACACAATCGATAGAAACCAATTCCTAAAATTTACTAGAATCGTCTTTACTATATAGCTAGTTTTGCATATAAAGAAAGCACCTTTACATGTTCTATTTAAGGTTAATTAATTAGGTCAAATGATTAAATTAGAAAGGTGGGTTATATATATCGATTAAGATCAATTACGGCATTGGGACCATTTTGGGCTTGTAGACAAGAGATTTGGCTTGGTCGTAACGCTAAGACATTGCTGTCGAGCATGAAAATACCAATGAAGCAAGTAACGGTGAAAGAATAAAAACAAAGAAAGAATTTTTTATACCATAAACAAGTAATGGTATAAGAATCCAAACAAAAATCTCACCATCGGTGGGTTAATTCAAAGAATTGCAATTACTAGAATTTGAATAAAGTTGGTCAGTTGAGCTCCAGTTGGCTTAGCCATTGACAGGTCGATCAGGATAGAGATATATATATATATATATATATATCAAAAGTGAAATTTTTATTACATTATTTGTCATTTCTTTCTAATGTTTTTTAATTATTAGACTAACTCAAGTGTTATTGTCTTGATGACAGAAGCAATGATCTATATCAACTACTGTACCACTAATAAGAAGCCGATAACGGAGACAACAGTAACAAAATCATTGTCGAGCATGAAAATACCAATGTGTTTGCCGGGGACCACGATTCACCTTTTTGGTGTTAATTATGGAGGCCGTCCTCTCTTGCGAAAACTAAGTTCTACTTTTATATGTTAATAATATATATATATATATATAGCTAATGGACAGCTTAGTGAATAAAAACATCTTACTTAGTTTAGTGTGTGTGTGTGTATATATATATTATAATGAGCTAATGTACAACTTATTGAATAAATATTTAGTACTATTTTGTAGAACATAAGTGAACAAAGCATATTCATCCCCATATAATTTGGAAGAAAAATTAAGGGAGAGCAGCCCAATTATAGGATCAATATAGTTCGGAAAAGATACAATTGACCTTATTTGTACAATTCCACTTTTGACCTTCAACTATAATGTGAAAAAGTGTTTTCCCGCAATTGTTTCAACTTTTATCACCATCACCAACACCATATATTCCATGGATAGAACGAACTATCACTAACTCTTCTTTCTGCACATCTTGTTTCATTGCATGCTAAAATAAAATTAAAACATATTACTTGGTTTTAGTCATTAGACCAGATTTTACAAAATAATTAAATTCATAGGAGAGAACAAACATTGCCTTTTTATATTTTTTTTATTCAATGCAATTTTGACAAAAAAATCAAACTAATTGTATAGATAAATAATAATAATTTAACAACCGAATTTGATAATTATCAATTTTAATTTATGTAATTGTGGTGATAAGTCCGTGATAAATTGAATTCGATGGCTCTATAAACTACTCTATAGATGAAGGGGAAAAATCACATAATCCATCTCTACTATCATTTTCATTCAAAAAAAACCCCACTAAAATAAAACACCCCCTAAACTAAGAAATGCTATTAAGTTACCACATATTTTTTTTTATTAAAAGTTCAAGAGAGAGTGAAGAGGAAGAAGAGGATTGGCATTTTCGTAATTTCACAATAAATATCAAATTTTAATTTAATATTAAATCATAAGATTAATTTTGTTATTTCATAACTCAATAGACGGTGAGTCATGAATATGTAATAATTTGATAGCATTTCTTTAATTTTAGAAGAGGTTTTATGGACGAAAATGATACTAAAGGTGGGCTATGTGAAAAGTATATACAAGTACGGACAGCTAGCCCACAAGTGGCAGCACAAACAAAGAAGACAGAGCTCCGAGGCACAAAATAGGCCCAATCCCACTTGGCATATAACTAACTAAAAACAACTGACCCCAAAATTTAAAACAGAGGACCGTTGCTCTGCTTCAAGAATGAAATCCCAGAGCATCACTCAAGCTGAATGAATCTGCATGTAGGGATTGAGAATTCACACTCAGAAAAATAAACGGGAGTGTGACTCTGTTGAAGATAGGCAGACTGAGAAAAATTTGGGGCATTGGAAGTTGCACATGCCTTGAGGCATCCAGTTATCAAACCAGAAAAAAGGTGGATCCGCCATTGCCTATTTGGTGTTTGATGAAAGGCCAAGCTGGAGAGTACTCTACGATTTGTAAGTCATGTTGGTTCATCTTTCTAATAACGTAATTAGTATCATTTTCTTTATCAATTGCATAAGATATTGAGTCTTATATTGGTTCTTTAGATGGACATAATCTTGTTCGTGTTGTTATTTATGACTTTTTAATACAAATTTTGGAAAAGTTCATTGTTTTTTGGCATATATAATGTGGGAGTTGCAGATGGGTGCCAAATATAAATGGAAGGTATCGCTGCTATATATTAGCGGTGATTACTGATTAGCAAACGCTTATTATCCTTCCTTTTGCTTTTGATTGTGTTCTCTATTTGTGTATGTTTCCAGTATCGTATTTATGAGTTTGGAATTAGGTTGTTATCAAAAATTTCCCATTATCCTTCTTTTTGTTTCTTTTTCATGGTTCTTGCTCAATGGAACACTTTGATAATTTTTATTTCTTATACATGATCTTATATGCTATAATTTCCCAAGCTTTGTAGCATAAACCTGACGATTATGGTATACTAAAAGTTTGGTCAGGTAGAGTTGCCATCATTCATGTCAAAGCTTGCTTTGTTTTAATGACACACTCAATTCCTAGAGACGTTGCATAACAGACAATGCATAATCAGACAATGCATAATATGTGCTTATATCTCGGCTCACTGGTAAGAAGATTGGGCGCTTTGCAACCTTATTAAGGAGTAATAAGACCCATGATTCCCCACAGCAAGTAGATTAGAGTGTGATCCTTGTTCCACAACATTCCCATTCTTTAGCACAGCTATGGTGTCTGATTTTTGTATGGTGGATAAGCGATGAGCTACAATGACACAAGTCCTACCCACCATCATTTTCTCCAATGCTTCCTGGACTAGACTCTCTGACACACTATCAAGGGCACTGGTTGCTTCATCCAAGAGGAGGATCGCCGGGTTCTTCAGTATTGCTCGAGCAAGTGCTATTCTCTGCTTCTGGCCTCCTGAGAGCTGGACTCCTCTTTCTCCACAATAAGTTTCATACCCATCTTTCATGGAACTGCATCAAACATTAAGTTTCACTAGAAGGTAAATGACAAAGAGTTCGACCAAAATTTCCATGGGAGGAAGTAATTAAAAACGATTTTAAAAAATTAAATCTATGAGAAGACATGGTATATAATAGGAAAGAATAGAAAAAGAAAATTCATGTTGCCAACCCCATCTATATGGGAATGATGATGATGATGAAATGGGACAAAAGGTGAATTGTTGCAAGGAAGATGAGTATATATGTACCTTATGAATTCATGAGCATTAGCAAGGATTGCAGCCTTCCTTATTTCAGCTTCTGTGGCATCATCTTTCCCATAGATGATGTTTTGATGGATAGTTCCTGCAAAAAGAGTGGGTTCTTGACTCACTAATGCTATATGTGATCTCAAGTTTCTCAAATTGTAGCTCTTGATGTCCTGTCCATCTATTAATATTGATCCCTTTATTGGGTCATAGAATCTCTCAATTAGTCCAACTATTGTTGATTTTCCTGAACCACTTTGTCCTACAAGAGCCACTGTTTTGCCAGCTTCAATTCTGAGGCTCAAGCCGTGGAAGATCATTTGATCAGGCCTTGATGGGTAAGAGAAGACCACATTCTTCAGCTCTATATGGCCTCTAATTGATTTTCTAATGTTGATACCTTCAGGGTCTTCAGGTTCAATCTCACTTTTCCTGTCTAGGATTGTGAAAACAGATCTTATGGCATCGCTACCTTTTGCCAAATCAGATGTCATGCTTCCTGCATCTGCAATAGACTTTCCTGTGCTCATTAAGATGAAAAAAGCTTGAAATAGATGCTTTGGGGTTACTAATCCCTGATTCATCAGCCTCCCTCCATACCAGTAAGTCAAAGCTATAGAGGCTGTTGTCAGGAATTGGGAGCTGAACAAGCCTAAACCTGAAAACCATGACTGTTTGATGCTCTCCTTCCTAGGGCCTTCCAGTGTTGCTGAGAAGAGACTTGATATTCTTTGCTGAGAAGAAAAGGCTGTGATAGTCCTGTGATTAGCCACTGCTTCACTTGCTAGTTGGCTTCCTTCATGTTGTGCTTTTTTTGCCTTCTCAGACATACTTTTCATTAGCACACTCCTTGAGTAAAAGCTACCAATGATTAAAGGCTGCATGGAAATCATTACAATGGCAACTCTCCATGTCAACAGCAATCCGAGCAAGAATGCTAGGGTTGCACTGAAGAAGACCTGAACAAGCAACGACATACGATCTCCAATAAGGGATCGAACCATGTTTGCTTCGGTGGCTAGTTGTGCACAGATTGAAGCACTAGTGTTTTCATCATTATCAAACCATCCAATCTCAAAGGTAAGCACATTTCCAAGCATTTTTTCCCTCACCCTCTTGGTTAAACGCTCTCCCATTATTGCAAAATTGTAATGTTGGAGTAGATTGGTGATGAAACTAAGAACAACTAGGATTAAAAAGATGATGCAATAGAATTTGGTCTCTGATTTAAGTTTGGAGTCATCTTTATTGAAGTATACCGAGGCCATTGATCCCAAGCAATAGGCATGAACTGGCAGAACTGCACCAAAACCAGCAGCCCCTAAACACCCAAGCAAGGCTCTTTTCCACTCTGGTGCATTCATTTGCAGCAAACGCCACTGAGAAGGACGAGCACAAGAGGATTTATCTAAGTTCTCATCATATCTGTCATCAGAAGTTTGAGTTTGGAACGAAGGCGGTATACTAATGGAAAATATCGGGCTGAAGGGGAAATCAGGGCTACTTTGAAAGCTTGATCTTGCACTTTTAGGAGTCCTGGGGGTGTGGGGATTCGTCATTCTTCGGTCATATCTACCTTCTGTTGGACTATTGGAATGATTGTGGCCTTCATTCTGCATTGAGGATTGCTGCAATTGCACCATTCTAGAATAGGCTCCACCTTCTCCCTTGTTCATTTGCATCAACACATTATGAGAACCTGATTCAACTACTCTTCCCGATTCAAGAACTACTATGGTATCTGTTTCACGGATTGTGGCAAGGCGATGTGCAATGATGATGGTTGTTCTTCCTTGTGAAGCCTGGTCAAGGGCATCCTGTACCAATCTTTCTGACTCTGAATCCAGAGCACTTGTAGCTTCATCTAGCAAAAGGATTCTTGGGTCTCTCAGTAAAGCCCTTGCTAAAGCAATCCTTTGCTTTTGCCCTCCAGATAATTGAACTCCAAACTGCCCTACCTGAAATATCAGTAAAGCATCATCAGCTAGAGTTCAATAATAAAAAGCAAAGTTAATTTGATTTAGAACTAGAAAAGCATGTCATACTTGAGTTTCATATTTATCAGGTAATTTGGTGATGAAGTCATGTGCATTTGCAGCCTTAGATGCACTTATAACAAGTTCCATTGTAGCTCCTTCTTTGCCCAACAGAATATTTTCCTTAATGGAGGTTGCAAAAAGTATTGGTTCTTGATTCACAAGTCCCATCTGAGATCTCAACCATTTAAGCTGAAGTCTTTTTACCTTGTATCCATCAAGGAAAATGTCTCCTTTGATGGGGTCATAAAATCTTTCTAGCAAAGAAATGATTGTGGACTTGCCAGAACCACTGCCTCCAACAAGACCTACAGTCCCACCAGCTTTCACTTTAAGATTAAGTCCTTGAAGAATTGTGGTGTCCGGTCTTGATGGATAACTGAAACTAACATCTTTAAACTCAATGTCTCCTCTCACATATGCTAGAACTTTTCCCCTGCCATCTTCAGAGTCTATAGCAGGAATTCGGTTAATCATCTCAGAAATTCGTGTAGAAGCAGTTGTTGCCTCTGTGATGAATGAGACATGAGGGAGAGCATTCATGATGGAGCTGAAATGGCAAGATTGAAGGTTATCTAAAGAAATTTCCAAAGATGAGTATAATTTATCAAAGAAATGCTGTTTCAAAATTTTCAAATTCTTTTTTAAAAGATCCTGAATTCTAGTTGCAGAAATTTTATCATTTACACAACCTGCAATCTGAAAATACTCATAAGTTGGGGAATTTTAAAGTACCACAAATGACTCCAGAAGTCAAACAACTCAAACATATACTTTAATCTATGAACTCCAAGTTATCTCTATGAACAGTGGATAGTGTTCTTTTTCCAAGTTCTGAATTTGTGTGTATATATTACAAAAATATAATAATTATGAGGAAGTAGAACTTATATGATCATTGAAAGTGACTCACAATCCTCCTAGGATGACACAGACTCCTGATACGAAAATACGGCCACCACTTTCTCCTCTCTGAGTAACAAGAATGCTTCCTACCCAAGACTGAAATGCCCAAACTGCAAAATTCATTCCCATGCTCCCTATCAATAATCCCTTTGTAAGTCCTTGCTTTATACCAAGGTCTATACTCTTCTCAAGTGCCCGGCTAAACCTATCAAGTGTTTGACGCTCCCCCACGTATGAATAAACAGTTCGGATTGATGAGGTTGCTTGTTCTGCAATCCCACCAGCAACACCATAGGCATCCTTCTTTCTTATCCCCAGGCTCATCATAAGCTTTCCAAATCCTACTCCCGGAATGATATACATGAGCGAAAAAGGAAGAACTGCCAATGCTAATCGCCATGAAAGTAGGAAGGCTATTGCAAGGCCGAATATGAATGATGAGAGGTGAGCCAAGCAGTTCGGGATCTGCAGCAGAAAATTGATTTTCAGACTCAAAAACGGAAAACTGTTTTCTGTTTTGATTCTCAGAAAACTAAAAACCGAAAACAAACAAGAGCAACAATGACTAGTACGGGATAGAGAATGAGAAGGGTGCTTGAGATAAACTTAAAACCTTTTCTGCTATAACGTCTTGGATTAAATGGGCGTCAGAGGAAATGGTGGAGACAACTTGGAAAGTATTGGATGAAGCTGTTTGGTTGTCGAAGAAACCAACTTCTTGCCTCATGACGGACTTCAGATATTCCATTCTCATGTGAGATGTCTGTCTCTCTGCTGTTCTTGCCCAACAAATACCCTCTGCAAGATCATTGCATATAGCAACAGAATGAAGAAGATAATCAAACTATAGCTAATGTAGTGTATTAGCACAGGTAAAGTTGTACTGAAATAAAATTCCTCTTTTCTCCGTTTCCCTTTTTCTTGGGAATTATTGGATTTAACAGTGAGATGATTGCATCTTGGACTAAATTTAATCTGGACTTAACTGTGACAACAACAGGATTGAACTATGAGATGGATTTTTTGTAAAACCAGCAAATGTTGAGGTAAACAAAAAAAGTTCAAATTTGGCAATGAACCTTCTTGATCAGCATGCGTTACAACTAACATTTTTTCTTTCTTGTTTCTTTTTTTTTTCCTCATAACAAAGTTCTAATACGTGTTTAAATTTTCCTTTTCTTTTTGTACGACTAATTTACCAGTTAAGCATATTTTGATGTGTCCCAAATTCCTCTACATGGACCTGCTGAACTCTGAACCATTAGTAGTATTATACGTACCAGTGAAAGCAGATACTCCGACTACAATGGCAACATAGAGCAGCCTGAGTGAGTACTGTGAAAGGAACATGTATAAGATTGTTAGTAATGTATTGGAAAACAAAATGAAAATACTAAATGATTCAAAATTAAGATCTATTTTACAATGTTGACAGTAAATTGATTAGAATACACAGAAGGTGATAAGATTTTTCTCCTATTTATGCAGTTTAGCCATTGTTTGGAGTTCCAGTGTTTTCCAACAAGGTGGGACTAAACAGCACAATAAAACTTAATGCTCTTTGTCATCAGTGTTTGTACCTTGTCTACCACATCAAAAGAAATTGACATATCAGCACGTCCATACTCGTTGATCACACCGCTGAGAACAAGCATTGTCAGAGGACTCATGAGCCCATCTCCGATGCTACCCAAAGTACCAAACAACATTAGCAACTTGTCGATGCCATCAGCGTACCTGAACATGCCACCTTTGCTCCCCATTTCAATGGCTACATAAAACACAGACTTCTCCAAATCTCAGTTCACTTTCTTAAGCTCCAGTCTTCTCTTTCAACTCCAATTTATTTATACTACAAAAAAACATGTTATCAATCAAACATCTCTGGTTCGCAGCCTCCCGCAATTGTCCTATCACTTACTTGTAACACCAATTTGACAGACTCGATGTTTTGCCGGCTAATGTTTTGTTGGACACTTAATTTGGTGGTGTTCACAATGTTGGTTACCATAACCACAGCTACTTGTGTTCTATTTTCTCTTGGCCTTTGCTACATTGCCAATCATATAAAACTGAGAATACTAGTCATTATATTGCATTTTGGTCATTGTTTAATCATTTTATTTGTATACAACGGTATGATGCCAATATGATCGAAGACTATGATATTGATGACAAATGGGTTCAGAACAAAGAGTACTTACTGTGCCTTGTGTTGGATTTACTGGTCATGTCACGAGCTTGTCCAAATCCACTCGGACGGCCAACAGACGCAGTATGATTTGGAATATCGAAAATGATTTCAACTACAATTTCAATTGTTTTTCACTCCTCAGTGTTGAACAAGTTAAAAGATCCTAAAAGTATCAACACATTACGAGAAAGTAACACCGGTGACCGATAGTAAAATAAAGAGAGAATAAAATATGAATCGGGCTAAGTGAATTCCTTACTAAGATTAAAACTTCAAACATGTTTACGAAATATGTAAAATATTTTGTTTTAATTTTATTAAATAAACAAATATTTTGGAACAGTTCATAAAGAAAATTTAAAAAATTAAATTTAAATGGAATGGAGGAATGTTATGCACAATCCTTAACTTCAAAGGTGTTTATGTAAAATATTTTGTTTTAATTTTATTAAATGAACAAATATTTTGGGACTGTTGAAAAAGAAAATGTAAAAAATTAAATTAAATTGGAGGAATTTTATGCACGTTCCTTCCTATCTTATAGTCAAATTACTCATATTTTACTTTCATAATTTGACATTTCCTAGGTCTTTAATAAATATGCAAACAAATACTGAAGTGTGTGATGTTTTCACTCCTTTCAAACTGAAGGGATCTGAATGAAACCATAAAACGGATATATATACACTTTTCGATCCTAAAATTGGCTGCACTATTTTAGAATGGAAGGAGTAAATATATATCTATATCTATATCTATATCTATACTATTATTAAATGTTCAGTATTTCAGTATTTCAGTATTTATTTATTAATATAAAAAAAAGAATTTTTATAAACAAAAAATTACCAAAAAATTATTTAAAGAGTTTAATTCAAATTAAAAATTACCTAATAAAATTTATA
>JAOTQH010265985.1:0-10965 GCA_025631255.1 Cornus kousa | reverse complement strand
CAAATGGCCTCATCAATTTAATTAGGCTAAGACATGATGTTAAATTGGGCCTTAACTTGATCTTCAACATATATTAAGCTTACTTCATTTGGATATGTTTTGAAATATTGTATTTTTCATTAATTTGATTAGTGAATATCTATTTTGTTGTTATGATGATTTAACTATATATTTGAAGTTGTTTTAATAATTAAATTATGAATTAGAACTTGTTTTATGATTACATAAGAGGACTGTATGTATTAAAAATATAGTTGTAGTTTGTATTTATTCACATTATGAAATTGACATGTGATTTGAACTTATTGTACGATTACATAAGCGGACTTTATGTATTGATGTTGTAGGTGTAATTTATGTTGATACGCTTTATGCATTTGACATATTACATGCCATTATAGTTTGAGGACTTAGAGCATGTATTGTGTGTTTCCAAAATTTGGTTGTGCATGGTAGACAATTTATTGCTTTGTATATACATGACGATATATACCTTTGTTGCATAATTTATTGATTTTGGAAACTTGGGATGTCATTTGTTGACTACGGCTAGGATTTGGCTCTAGTACGGGGGATACGAGTTCACTCTACAATCTAGTGCTCACATAGGGAGGTTACCCGTGGGCTAGTAACCCTAAAGTAACCACGTGTCAGTCTGATCCGATTAATGTCCGAGTATTCACCTTTGTTGATTTCATATTTTAAGTTTCAAGTTGATAACTTTGAGAATTTATACCTTGTTGCGATATTTCGAATGTTCCAATTTTGTTAAATATATTCACCTTTGTCGATTTCGTATTTTAAATTTTAAGTCAATAAATTTGAGAATTTATACCTTGTTGCGATATTTCAGACGTTCCAATTTTGTTAAATATATTCACCTTTGTTGATTTCGCATTTTAAATTTCAAGTTGATAGTCTTGAGAAATTATACCTTATTACGTTTTGCTGGATGTTGCAATGTTACTTATTTGCATAAATATTATAATTTACGTTGAATTGTTCTAATATAGCTTAGAAATGATCCTATAGACTCATTTGGAACATAGACGTTGGGTGGCATGACCCACTTTAGTTGATTTCACATTTTTGTTTCCAAGTTGATAATATTGAGAAATTGTAACTTGTTGTGTTGTATTAGATATCCCAATGTGGTTTAATTACGTTAACCTTGTGGTTTATGTAGATGATGTACTAAAGTAGCCTAGGATGATCCCTTAGTCTCACTTTGCACATAGACGCTAAGTGGCATGAACCACATGGATCAATTTATATTAACTTGCAAAACTTGTAAAACTTAAGGTTATACGCATGTCCATTTTCTACGAGTAACTTATTTACTCACCCTAGTTGTTTGGGATATTTTTCAGGTAAGGAGACTTGTTTTGGGATACATAACATTCCTATATTTGGCTTAGTCGCATTGAAATGCCTTTCGTGTAATTTTGTATGCATGCACTTGTTTAGCATGCCTCTTTTGATTCTCTTTGTAAACCACAGATGTATGGTATATAGAAGCTTGTTTAGTTTCCTTGAAAATGTGTAATATGTTATATTTTGATCCTTTTTGAAGGGGGAAATGGAATTGGGACTTGTAAGCTTCTTGGTTGAGTCCCAATGTCATTTTCACCTTAGTTTCGTCTTTTGTATAACCTTGGATCACATGTAAGGAGGCCTTAGAGCCATCTTTTGCTTATTGCCCTTTATTGATTAAATTTCATACTCATACATGTTCCACACACTTCCAAATGTTTATCTATGTTTTGGGGACTTGTATTTCATTTTTGGGTGTTAATAGAACCATTCTTTATCACTTAGAATGCTTGTATAGGGTCAAAAATGGACTTATATCAGATAGCAACTTCTGCTGCAATTTTTTTTTTTTTGAGTCAGCTCAATTGCCAAAGGAGCCAACTCTTTCTTCAACCAAGCCAACTCGGTTCTTAAGGGAGTCGACTTAGTTCATTCAGACTTCATTTTCTTCCATTTTTGTGCTCCCAACCCAAAGAAGCCAATTCTTTCTCTAACCGAGTCGACTGGGTTCATACATGCCACATTTCCTTCATTTTTATTGCTCTCGGCCTAAAGGAGCCAACTCAGTTGTCAACTAAGCCGACTCTTTCTGGCTACCTTGAGAATCTGTCTTCAAATTAGGTCATTCTTAAGTCTAAATTCAATATCTTTAAGTCAGCTTTCCAATGGTACCAACCACACATAGAAAATCCAACCGTAGTGAGAGTTATGATAGTTTTAGTGAGATATGGTCGTGGTATCTCTTAATCGAAGGATGACGCTTTGTTATATCTTCATATCTTTGTCATACAGACTCCAAATCAAAAGATTCTTGAGTCTAAACTTGTTTGTTTTTCATTGTATTTCCATTGGTATGCACGGTAGTACCCATTTTTTTTTGAAAAGACTATTTTACCCTTGGGATTATACTTAGTCTATTTCAACCCTAGTTTCCGTACTTGGTTCATTTGAGTTCCGTGGCTTCGTGGAAAGTCACTTTGGCATCTTAGGGATGATGTACATCTCTAGAGACCTTGTTTCTTTCTTTTGCTTCCGTATTTTAGGTTAGTTTTTGGGTTACTCGCTAACACACCAGGTTCTAAGAATCTGGACCGTCACAGATTGATGTATTTTCAATCAAAGATATAATCTTTACTCATTAAAACACTCTTCATGACTACAAAGGGAACTCAAATAAGTTTAACTCAAAACTCTCTTTTTCTTTAACAATGCATGAAGACCAAAATGTAACCCACCAATGAATGCACTGACAAAACCCCACATGGCAAAACATGTAAGCACTTAAATCATATTAAGTCATGCAGTAAAAACTTTAAACACTTAAGCATATAAGCATGTAAATATCTAAACACATCAAAGTATGTCAGCAAGAAGTATGAAATGAACCCAAACCCGTTGTCCTGAAGTTTTCGAACCTCAAGCTCTGATACCACTTGTGACGGACCAGATTCTCATAACCCGGTGCGTCAGTGAGTTACCCAAAACTGGCCTGATAACGGATCCCAAATGCAGAAGCAATAAAAGAGAAGAGGTCTCTAGAGATGAATACCATCTCTAAGATGTCAAAGTGACCTTCTAAGAAGTCACGCGACTCAAAAAGGAAATGAAAATGGAAGTTATGACTGAAATGAACCAAAGGCAAAGACAAGGGTAAAATAATCATTTTACCTTAAGAGAAGGAAATTTGACTCTCAACAAGTCAAATGAAATAAAATTATCTAATAAAATCCTTTGGTAACCTCATATGAAGTTCTAAGGTCATTGGAAGTGAAATCCCACGAAAATCTTAACCCGGTTCATACCAAATCTTGACATTGTTCCAATAAAATGATCATATCTCTCATTCAGAAATGAATTTGAAAATGGTATTGGTACAATTGGAAAGTAGATTTAAAAATTTTGAATTTAGACTCAAGAATTACCTAATTTAGACTTAAAAAAAGTGACTTAGGGCTGTTAAAAAACAGGGTTGGAAAGCTGTCAAACATTGGAGGTTTTCTAAAGCTGCGGGCGGATGCCAAAACCTGCGGGCACCAGCCAAAGTGCTGAGATGCTACCCACAAAATGGAAGTGGGCTCTCAGGAGGTTTTCCTAAGTTTTAAATTGATAATGCAATGTTCGAATACACTCTAAAGGCCCCCGGAAGTCTCGGACTGGTCAGTTCGGTTTTCAAAAAAAAAAATGATGTATAGTAGCTATGACAAAAATAAAAAATAATAAAAAAAAATATATAAATAAATAAAAGAACTTTTGAAATAAGGTGCCCTAGTTTGCATGCATGCTACTAGATGATATAATTTATATACATTGAAATGATTGGCCTTTGGCCTCATTACATACACTTTAAAGAAGTAACAAAATATGGTATTTAGGTTTGTATTACATATCAAAAAGGAAACTAATCATGTTTCTAAACAAGTGATACATTAAACAACATCAAAGATAATAAAATCACGCTAACACTTGCATGTCAAAATTACATAAATGATATCCCAATGCTACTCAAGCCAAGGTAGGGATGTTGAGCATTCAAAGTAGTGTCTTCTTACCTGAAAAAGACCCAAATCAATTAGGGTGATTAAATGAGTTACTCAGTAGGATGAAGCACATGCGTATACCCTAATGTTTCAATGATTCTTTGCAAGTATAATATAAACAGATACACATGGATCATGCTCCCTAATGTTTAAATTCAATGGGAGGCTAAGGGATCATCCTAAAGCTACCTTTGAAACAATTTAAACATAACCCACAATAGGCAAAGATCATAAACAATAATGGTGCTTTCAGTATCAACAAGAAGTTACAATTCAAGTATTGTCAACTTGAAACAAAATGCGGAATGAAACAATACAAAAAATATTGGAAGAACAACTACCACAAAGCTAGAAATAACAAATTCTACACAACTCCAAGAATTACAATACAACTTACACATAGACTCCACTATGATACAACTCACACATGCGACTCAATGATGCAATGAGATGATAACACATACCAGAATCAAATCCCGTTTATGACAATGAAATTGATGTACTTTCACACCCCACTGGCCAAGTGTTCTGTAGGACTTTCAACCCACCGGACTTGATGTCCACTTTTTTCAAGACTTGGATAACGTCTATTCTTCAATCTTGTTATGCATGTCGTGCATACACAACTTATACCCTCATGAACTTTATGAACAAAATAATGACCACCATGCTCCTAAGGCCAATGTGGCACACACACACTATGATTTACTCACAAGTAAATATATCAAAATGTCATAATACTAAAACAATATAGACTACTCATTATCTACACAATCAAGTCTTTAAAGCTATAATGGCTAATTACATGAACAAGTCACAAAGTGAATCAAATCAAAGCACTACTATATAATCAACCTATAAAATCCATTCATGCTAATATACTATAAGATTCAAATCCATAATAACAACAACAACAACATAGTATCAATACACAATTAAATCATTGACAAAGATTATCTATAATTTCTATAGTTACACTAACGAAAATCTCTAGATTTCAAAACATCACTTAATGAGACAAACTTAACACAAGTTAAAGATCATATAAAAGTCTTAATCAAAACAAATCCCTAAGCTAATTTCATGTAATATACATCTAAATACAACCCTATAATTCAAAATACATGCATACAATGTATATCAAATTCAAGGAACAAAAGATACAACAATAGTATAAACATAGGACAACCCTTAGCTCACTAGAGGATTGTTCCTCTAGAATCCAAGGAAAACGAAATCAAATGGAAAAACTGTGTAAAGGTGTTCTAGAGAAAGAAGAGAGGGAACTTTTGTCTTCAAGGTGGAAAACCAAAATCCCAATGGAAGGAGGTTGAATTTCAGAAATGGAGGCTAGGGTTTTAGGATTTCTCAAAGTGCCTCACTAGAGGATTGTCCCTCTAGAATCCAAGGCAAACAACATCAAATAAAGAAACTGAGAAAAGGTGTTCTAGATATGGAGATGAATAAAATTTGGTCTTCAAGGTGGAAGACCAAAATCTCAAGGGAAGGGGTTCGAAAATCAGAAATGGTGGTTAGGGTTTCAAGGTTCTTCAATGGAACTCTTTGTGAGAGAGGAAACTTCTCTAAATTTTCCACTAACCCTAAGCCCCTTTGATAGTCAACACACCACACCAACACTACCTTTCTCACACACACACACATCCACCCTCCACTTGTCACCATCCTAGGCCTCTTCACAAGTTTCAATCTAGGCTTTATAATTGTCACCAATCTAGGCTTCCAAGTGTATCCAATGGAAAGTCAACGTATAGGCCAATGGGAAAGTGCCACTTGTCACTCTTTGCCCAAATTGCAACTTAGTCCCTCCATTAAATATCTAGCAAAAATAATTGCAAGATAGTCCCTAAGACAAAATATCTTAAAAACTTAATTACGCAAAACACCCCGAAAAACGAAAATGTTTCTGAAGAAACTATACAATCCATACCCCCAGAAAATAAAATAAAATGAGCATGATTTTCAATGAAATTAAATCATTCACGAACTGTAAAAGATAATATAATGTAATGCACATAGTGCCAGAAATCGTTTCCGAGCATCGAAGCCTACCTTAGGGGCAACAAAACCCTAAGGCAACGCGAAAAAAGAATAAATCAAATCATTAAATAATTAAATAATTAATTAATTAATTAATGCTAGAAAAAGGACAAAGATGACATGGTAACCACAGGTTGCACCACCAAAAGATGACACGATAATCACAGGTTGCACCACCTAAGGTGGTGGCACAAGATGGCAGCATCCAAACACTTAAGGGAGGACCAGCGTGCATGTGGGCATGCGTCAACGCACGTACGTGTGACACTCTCAGAGCACACGTGCAAGCGTCCCCAGCCTTGTGCATGGCTTAGCACGCCATGCACCCATGAGCCCTTGTATGTGTTAACTTGCCCTTGAGCAAGGAATTAGACTAAGACATGGGTTCAGTCATAGGATTGCTTGGTGTCACATCCTTCTGAACTCAAGGTGCACATTCACATGGTGTGGACATGGCTTAGCGCCATGCCCAAGACATTGGCATGGTTCAGCGCTATGTCCCAAACCAAAAAGTGGTTAATGTGGAGTTGGCATGGTTTAGCACCATGTCCTAACAGACCAAGGTGTGCTCAATAAGAGGTGTAGGCTTGGTTCAGCGCTAAGTCCTAACTTGGTTAGATTGTGGGTGTTCAGATTTGTGGGCTTGACTTGGTGTGGCTCATGGACCCTGGCTTAGGCCATTGCATCCACATATCACTTGGTGGGTAGCAGGTGTGCTTATTAGACAAACATCCAATCAGAATAAGCTACGTGGGAGTAGTTGAGATATGTGCAGAGACTTATGATAAGTTATTCCAGAAAAGCCTTGTGACTGATATTCGGTTATGATAGAATATATAGATATGCTAGATAGCTTAGGATCAGTTACTGTTGTGGCATGTTTTCATAGGCTAGTTTCCTATAAGTTGGAGAATGTCCAACTGAATATATGTATCTATGTCTGACACAGATAGGTGGTTGAGGGAGAAACTTCCATGTTGTGTTATACAAATCTGATTGGGTTATTTGGCTAGAAGGTTGGGCTTGTGCAATCTTTCCTGTTGTGTCTAGATATAGACACATACAGGCCAGTTATGGGTAGTTTTATCTGAGTGCCTATAGATTAGGTTGCATCGAGCTTGGATTAGGCAGAGAGTATAAATTGGTGTGTATGCAATGAGTTCCTGAGTCTCTTGTACGAATTTGTGTCCTTTGTATTCTGTTCAATAAGATCAAAGGTTGGGACTTTGTCCTGTAAACTCTGTGTGCCTATATTTGTGTTTGTGTATTGTGTATGCTGTGTTGGCTGAGACTTGGTGGCCCTAAGTGCCATTACAGAGGGAAAAAAATTTGCAGTGTAATTTGTCCCTGTAACACCTAACATGATGGGATATTTGGCATCATATAAAAGAATACGTTATCATCTACAAGAATTTCAAAGAAATTGTCGGTCAAGAGGAGATAAATAATTATTTAATTATGTTCATTCCTCACTAAGAAATTTAGTTGAATGTTGTATGTGTTTAGAAGCCCGATGGCCAATTTTAAAACACATGGCTCATTTTCTATTCCCAACACAAAATTAGTTGTAGTTGCACCAATGACATTACACAATTTTATATGCCAAGAAGCAATAACTGATGCCAAATTTTGATGATATGACAACAATGAAGGTTATGTTAATAACAACGACGATATGGACAGGCATACTATGGTGGACCAATAAAATCATGGAGAAATGAGCATTATACATAATGGGATTGCTAATTCAATATCGTTGTAGACTAGATAAATCATTCCATAGTCTTAATTATGTCATTAAATTGTAACTAAAAGTTTTATTAAAATTTTATTTTAGTCAATTATTCTTTATTTTGAAATTAGTAGTTGAATTCTTTATACAATTTGGCATGTTCACATTTATTTTTGAAAATTTATTATTTTATTCAAATAAAATTTACATTATTTATTAATTAATATAATTATTATGCAATTTTATTGGTACAAGTGTTCTAGTTAATTGTTCATTAATTAGTTGATTATTCATTTTTTTAAAATGACAAAATCAGAGTTAATATAGTTCAATAATTGTATAAGGGTATTATTGTAAACTTCTGTTTATTTTAAACTAAAAGGAATTTGGTCATTTTGTTTCCAAGCACACTTCATATGAGTAAAATGACGTGCATCGAAAAGAATGTCTCAAAAGTCATGTTCACCAATGGCCTCTGTTTTTTTTTTTTTTTTTTTTTTCAACGAAGTCATTTTTGCAAGTCCTTTATAATGAAAGGACTTTTTAATTTTGAAAGCTCCTCCAAACACTACTCAGGTTAACTACTTTATATTAGCAAACATTCCTAAAAACACTAGATGTAAAGGCAAAATAGTTAAGGCTTTTTTTTTGGGTAGAAATCTTAACCATGTTTGGTAACGAAAATTTATTTTGAGAAATTCGAAAACTTGTTTTAGTTCCTCCTCGATAGTACCAAAACATATAATATCACCAATTTGGTAATAGGATTTTATCCAAAATAACTAATATGTTATGAACTATTTCAAATCAATATCAGTCATTTCAAACATGATATGGACCTAAATTTGAATACCAATATCAAAACATTGATAATAAACTAAATGGAAGTGGTAACTTCTATTTCTCTTTCTCGTTAATGTAAAACTCCCACGCATACTCTCATAGGGTCTGACTCGATAAAATACCCAAATTAATATTCTTCTACAAATCTAATTAGATTCGATAAAAAATAAAAAATAAAAAATAAATAAAAATCCATATATTCAACTTGAACTATCGAGTTCAATTATTTGGATGATAAAAGTTTAAACTGCCAAACACCAAGTTTAAACCTTAGAGCAGACCTTTTATGCTAAAAACAAGATCAAAGAATGATTCAGTCTAAAAGTCTAAATTCCACATCTAAAGTCTCAGTACACAATCAAATATACTTCTTTGAAACAAACACTTCCACAATTCAGCCATTTCTTTAAACACTAAAAATGAAGTTAAATCTTCAATCTACTGCCGGTATACAAATTTCAAATGCATAAGAAAATATCATGTAATCAAATATATATATCATTTGAAACAATCAACAAACACTTCTACAATAGCTAAACATTATTACACCCACAAGCAAGCTTGGGTCTAAACCAAAACCATCCATCCTGCTGGACCCAACGACCTTAGCCAATCTTATGAACTGCCCTTTTTTACACACAAGCAACACTGCATCAAAAAGATAAAAAAAATTAAAATGATCCAATATAACTATTTATTGTTTACTTCACCATTTCGTCAACAAGTAAAAACATAATTGAACTATTATTATCGGAATTTTGCTATTTAATTACTTTTGTTTCCCAGCTGAAGCTTTCTCCCTAGCCATCTGTTCAAACAGGCTTCCATCATAAACGGCTCTGATTGTCTCTCTGTGAAGTAAACCATACTTGTCCTTGCAAAGGACATACAAGATCTTCCACTCTGTGTAGCTTGCAAGCCTGCGATTCAATCCCCACATTTTCGTCATACGAAAAAGAAAACCATATCCAAATTATATGACTTTGAATAGGGAAATAACAAACCATCCTCCATAGTCCTTGGGGTCCCTATTCGCCTTCAGCAATCCCATTAATTCATCTGATGTTAGAGTGTTTTCATTTGTACGTGCATGCTTGTTGAAGATCTCATTAAACTTTGAAGGGACGAACCTTCAAAAACAATTAAGAAAGTTTAAAGAAACCGATTAAAGAGGACTAGAAACTAATTCCAAACAATAATACAACCAAAAATAAGAATAATAATCATTTTAAAATGCAGCTTGAGTATCCTTTTCTTTTTTTCTTAATATGAGAAGACATAATATATAATAAGAAAGAATGGAAAGAGAGAATTTATGTGGTCGACACCATCCCATACGGAATAAGGGCAGGGATGACGATGATGATGAAGCAAATGCATATAGTTCCCTCACAATCAGGCTGACTTAAATCAACCTAATCGGATGTGTTTTATTTGAACATTAACTATCATATTATGTTTATGTTGAAATTAACATATGGCTGACCTTGGCGGTTAGAATAATAAAATTTGTATTGCTGGCATATTCCATTTCAAAGTATGATTCCTAGGATGTGAACAAAACGTCTAAATAGCCTATGCTGGACATTTTGTCAAGATTCATCTTTGAAGACTGCATTATGGAGATGGATGCTAATTCAAAAAGCTTTACAAGTTGATTCATGATGCTCATCACATTTGGCAAAGATAAGAGGGCACCTAAGGTAGTTTGGACTAATCTGGACCTCAGGTTGGTACTTGAATGAATTATTGAAAATTTTTCTTTAAATAAACTGTCTTCAAGCAGTATGTTATTGAACCAGCAGAACCATTTCTTGTACCAATAGAGAACTATTCTGGACAAACACTGTATGTCAAGATTAGTTGTACTGATAGAAGGTATTGATGTACTGGTACAGTATGATTCTGCTTTAAATTTATTATGGACAGAATACAATTGTATTGATTGGGGATTTTTCTTATAACAGAAGAATACTTTCGGGACTTTCATTATTTCTGTCCAGAACACTATTACTATTGTACCGGTGGAAGACTTTCAGTATTTCTGTCCAGAACACTATTGTGCCGGTGGAAGATTTTGTTCCATTGTTGTAACAGAAGCCTATTTTCACAAGATTAGTTGTGCTCAATTTCTATAGCTCGTTTGCAAGATTTTGGGAGTGAGTTGGAGGTCTACAGAAATTGGGCTCGTGTGTTCGAATTGTAACTAGGAGTAAATTTGAGACAGTCAATGTCTTGGCAAAGGTGATATGGGTGTAAGAC
>JAOTQH010265965.1:0-10966 GCA_025631255.1 Cornus kousa | reverse complement strand
CATTTGTGTATTTTTTCATTTTTCGGGCCAGACAGTCCCGTGTGGGACCCATTACCGGAATGGTTGCGTACGGGGTTTTTGTTGGGTCCATTTGTATCATAATCATTTCATTTAATGTAATTTATGTGGTTGTAAATTAATATGTATATATGTGTATAAATATATGCTTGTGGTGTAAAAAGGAAATGAAAATAAAAGAAAAAGAAAATAATTTTTAGGTAGGGCCAACAACCACTTTAAGTGGTCATGAGACCACCTTCTTGTTCTCAATCTTCTCTCTTCTCATGCTGGTTCCTCTCTCTTACTCTCTCTCTCACAACTTTTTTTTTTTTTTTCAAACTTTGAATCTTGATTTCTTCCTCAATATTTGGTATTTTTAAATGTCGTTTGCAGCAAATTGAAGCTCACGACAAGATTTATAAGTTGATCAGAGCAATTCCTAGTTTAATGCACTTGGGAATTTCAAGATCTAGGGAACAAAAATTGGGGGTTTTTGCTTTGATTGAGGTAGGGGTTTCTGATTCTCAAATTCTTGTACTTTCGTGAATTTTTCCTATTTTATTGTTGTTAAGTATGATTAATTTGAGTAGATTGTCCTTTGAATGACTTAATTGTGTATATGAAGCGTGCAAACATGTGTATTTGTTAAATAGTATGAGAAGCATGCCTTATTTAAATTGATTTCCTTGAAAATGATATAATTGTTGTAATAGAAAATCTATGCTTATATGTGTTGATGGTATCATGTGAGAAGCATGCCATATTTAAATTGATTTTCTTGAAAATAATATAATTGTTATAATAAAAAATCTATGCTTATATGTGTTGATGGTATTATGTGAAAAACATGCCTAAATGTTAATTTCCATGCCATGGTGTTTATGATATTTTCCTAGAAATTTCTATGAAGAAGCATGTTAAATTGTGAAGCTTAAATTTCCTCTATTTTCATACTGTTGGGAAAATATGTAGCATGCATCCATAGCATTGGGCATGAAAGAAAAAAAGAAAAGTGTTTTTGACATGAAAATGAAAGGCATTTTTGGGGAGAAATTTTGAGAAAAATGGTTTTGAGAAAACCCGGTCGCCGCAGAGTCACCAAAGGGCGGTCTGTTAATGTAACCTAGAGGGAACTAGGGAGGCACCCTAGTTTGGTTGAGCTAGCTAGGCCTCAAATGACGTTGCGGGGGTACCAAGGGTCGGGGACAGTGGCCAACTCTTCTCTCGTATCGCTGTGGAGTCACCAAAGGACGAGTTATATTAACAGTTTATGAAGTGATGGATGTTTCTGAAAATGGGGAGTTACATACATGGCATTGCATTCATGGCATGACATTTGCTTGTTTTGTACTTGGGATTTATATTGTATTTTCCCCAGCTTAGCATGATCCCATTTGCTATTGTCCTATTCATTGTTTGGATTCATGGGGTCATAAGAGGTGTGTCTTAGGTACCACCTATTGAGCTTTATGCTCACCTTATCATTCAACATTTTTTTCAGGACTCGGGATGTAACGAACCAGGTTTTTCAAACTCGGTGACGAACCAGAAATGCAGAAGTAAAAGATAAAACCAAGGACTCTAGAGTTACTACATGTCTATGAGACACCAATACGACCCTCAACGTAGTCACATGACCCAATGGAACAAATATGAAGGCGACGTATCAAAAAGAGGCAAGAATGGGCCTAGGGGCAAAATGATCTTTTTTATAATGGAAGTGGGTGCTACTAAGTATACCATTGGAAAGACAATAAAAAATTAATGAATTTAGACTCAAGAATTACTTGATTCGGAATCCGGACAGAAAAGATATCAAGTCCCAAAGTCTGAGGAAGGAAGACCCTATATCGGTTCGAAGCAAATTCTGATACTACCTCACTAAAACTTGAATAACTTGAGCTATAAGATGAATCTGAAGCTCTAATTGGTACCATTGGAAATCTTATTTTGACACGGTCAGTTTAGACTCAAGAATGGACCAATTCGGAGTTGAAACAAGTGAGATGTGATGATCCGAAGATGGAAGTCCTTTTCACGTATATAACGTCACAGTCTTGACTCACGGAGAGTCTTCTTATTAGGGCTCAGGTGAGCGTAGGGTTGTAATATCCGTCTAGCGAAATGAGACGTATGCCACGGAGGCACCGTTTCGTCTCATTTTCTTTTATCTTTTTGTGATGTTGTCATGGAGGCTTTGGAGGTGTTGATGTCATCTCTTAGGACTTCATAGTGGTCTTGACGTCATGATGTCATTGAGGTCTTTGTTTCTAGCATCATGGGACGATGAGTCAGGACTGACTCGAATCCTTCCTTAGGGAGTTGGGAAGTTTCCTTGTGAGCCTCAGGGTGAGGTTCTCATGTCTTGTCTTCTTAGGATGATGGTTTTGGGATTTGGATGGGTGTGTTGACCTAGGATCCTTCTTGTGTTGCCTTATGAGTTCTATGACCTCATGGAAGGTCACTTAGACTTCTTAGAGTCTTATTTTCTATTTTTGCTTTCGCATGTTGGATCCGTTATCGGATCATCCTTTCAGTTCATCACTGAAGCACTGGCCTAAAAACTAGGGCCGTCACAGATTTTAAGTTAATAACTTTAAGAATCTATGTCTTGATGTGTGGTATTAGAAATTCTAATCATACTAAATTGCTATATTTAGTTGTTTTCGTACTTTAGATTTCAAGTTAATAACTTTGAGAATCTATGTTTTGATGCGATGTATTAGAAATTCTAATTATACTAAATTGCTATATTTAGTTGTTTTCGTACTTTAGATTTCAAGTTGAGAACTTTGAGAATCTATATCTTGTTACTTTGTATAGTATGCTTCTATGTTTGTTAAATTGCATAGATATTGTGATTTGTGTTTTTTTGTTCAAATGTAGCGTAGGAACATTCCTATAGATTCATTTAGAACATAGACGTTAGGTGGCATGACCTACTTTTGTCGTTTTTGTATTTTAGATTTCAAGTTGATGGCTTTGAGAATCTATATCTTGTTGCCTTGTACAGAATGCTTCTATGTTACTTGAATTGCATGAATGATGTGATTTATGTTAGAAATGTTCTAAGATAGCTTAGGATGCTCGCTAAGTCTCACTTTGACGTAGACGTTAGGTGGCATGAACCCTTTAACATGTATTACCTTGAGATGATAATGTTGTAAAATGCTAGGTCGATGCATGCTCATTTCCTACGAGTAGTTTTATGTTACTCATCCACATAGTGGGGACAATTTTCAGGTACAGGAATTAAGGCTGAGATTCTCATATTGCATGGATGATTTGTGGACTTGAATGATCCATTCTTGTGAAGGTTGGCTAGAAATGCCATTTGTAGCATTCTATGTCAAAATGTGTATATTTGATTCCATATATGTAAAGTGTACGTAAGTACACCTTTTACAATGTATTTAGCATGCATGAGATAAGGCCGGAGGCCAATGACCATTATTTTGTATCCTATATAAATTTTTGACTTCATGAAATATTATGAAAATATTGAAAAATGTCGTCATAACTTCACCATGCTTGCATCAGGTGTTGGAATTCCATTTTTATTCTTTCATAGGATCTCATTAATCATGTATGAAGTGTGGCCAAGGGCCAAACGGTAAATTGAAGTCATTTCATAATTTTGGTTTCCAAATTTTCATTTCAAATGCATTTTTGCCTTTTTGGCCATTGGGGGGTCGGATTTTGCATCGGCGGTATTTTTAAGCCATGGACCATTGTAGCACATCCTAATAGGTATGTTACATTTGCGTACATGATCGTTTTCAAGAAAAACCTCATCCTTGGTGATTTGAGCCTCCTATGGACTCATTTTGTATTTTTATTGCATAATTCGGTTTAAGGGAATTTTAGTATTTTTCTTCAAGAAATAAATTCCGGTCTTCACATGATCACTTAGAAAATGTGATTTTAGGGGGGGTTTCTTCTTCGTACTTTTCCAAAAAATGTCGTCTTGGTACCAAAAATACCTCGTGAATTTCAACTTTCAGTTTTGCATTTTAGCAACTTTTTAGCCCTATTGATCAGATTTCTTGGAGGGCATTTTAGCTATTTCACAATGTCTTTTTTCATTTTCTCCCACATTTTCGGGTAGAAAATTTTGATTTTGGGCAGGGTTTCTTTTTCGTGTTTTTCCAAAAAAATTCATCTACTTAGCCCTTTTTGCTCTTAGTTGCAGACAGTCACTGTAGCATCTTTTTGCCCTCTTGACCAGTTTTGATCTAGGGGCATTTTTGGGGATTTCTTAGTGAGTTTTTTCATTTCCTTCCACTAGGTCGAGTAGAAAACTCGATTTTGGAGGGGGTTTCTTCTTTGTGTTTTTCTATAAAAACTCATTTCAGACTCCGTTTCTAGCCTCAGTTCTGGAAACTCGCATTTTTTTTTTTTCTTGTTGTCAGCATGTGCATACCCTTGGGTGCCGCATAAGGTGTCGCCGGGCGCACCATGGCCTTCGTCGGGCCACCGCGACGTCTCAACCCCTCGTTTCTCCCTCTTCGGACTCCAAATCAAGTTAACTTTTTTTTAAATTTGACTAATTCTTCGCTGTCTTTCCAACGGTACACTCAATTGTAGCTGAATCTTCCTAGATAATTACTAGTTTACCCATTTTGCCTTAAGTACTTGTTTTTCTTCTTCATGCCATTTCTCCTTCGTCCGGACTCCGAATCATGCAATTTTTTAGCCCATATTGATTAATTTTTTGTTGTCTTCCCAGTGGTGTGCTCGGTGGCACCTGAGTTCATATTTTAGAAAATTACCATTTTGCCACTGGGGGCTTATTTGTCATATTTTCGATCTTTTGCTTCCGCATCAGTTCTCATTGAGTTGCACGACCTCATGAAAGGTCACTTTGACTTATTAGAGACTTGTTTTCTGTTTTCCCTTCCGCATTCGGATCTGTTATCGGGTCAATCTTCAGTTCATCACAGGACGCGCAGGCCTAAAAACCAGGGTCGTCATAGTCTATGTTCCAAATAAATCTATAGGATCATTCCTAAGCTACCTTAGAACATCAAAACACAATTTACAATATCTATGCCATTTAACCAACATTGGAACTTCCAATACAACGCATAAAGCATGATTTCTCAAAATAAACATCTTGAAACTCAAAATGGGAAATCATATAAGGAACAACAAGTTACGATATCATCTAGTTATCAACTTGAAAGGAAATGCGAAATCAAACAAAGTGGATACTTGGACGTTAAGCCGGATCAGACCGACACCATAGTTACTTTAGGGGTTACTAGCCCACGGGTAACCTCCCTATGTGCGCACTAGACTTGTAAAGGGACAATCCCCCGTACTAGAACCATGTCCTAGCCTTAGTCAAACAATGACATCCCCAAGTTTCCAAAATTAACAAGTTGTGCAACAACGTGTATGTCAACATGTATATACGAGATAATCAACTATCTACCACGCACAACCAAGTTTGGAAACACATACAATACATGTGCTAAGTCCACAACTACTATAGCATGACAATGTCGAATCTTCAGTGTGCGATCCGTTACACGTTATGGCAATATTATTCAATATACAGATACTCATGAATCTAATACAATTCCAAAATCATGATTTAAACACACTACCAACGTCAAATGCATGATTAAATCCTTAATGCAATAGAAATGGAAATTAATTAAATAAACTGATTAATTTCTTTAAGTTTCAAATCCCAAGCAAATAATCCCTAATTAACATATGTTAAACAATATAACATGGTCATTGCATATACCAAATCAAAACTTAATTAGGCCATTGAAACAATCAGGTAGAATTTAATTAAAACATGGTAATTAAATCTCTAACTTCTAAAACGATTCCAAATGATCCCAAATTAATATATGCTAGTATACAAGTCCTAGTCATCACAATGCCAAGTTAACAACTTAGTTAAGCCAAATGAACCACTAAATAGATTTTAATTAAAATATCTAGATTTTCAAACTTAACCAAATGCTCTCGAATTAAAGTATGTTAGAGAACATGTCAAGGCCTATTTAAATATCACATTACAACTTGATTTCATGTTTGTTACAACCATGTGAATTAAACTTTCACAAAAGATAAATATTAAATAAAATTTGCAATTCTTAATCAAATGACCCAATTTTAATATATGTCAACAACTATACCAAAACCTAAATTCCTAGCATACCATAATTTAATTATAAGTTTCATAACATCATAAGGATTAAATCTTAAACAAAGAAAATAATTAAATTAAATTCTAGATTATGTACAAAAGTATGCATACAAGTTGTATAAGCATCAATAGCATGTAAGACAACAAAAATATAAACTATAACACCCCTACCTCAATTTGAGATGAAAATCTGAAATCCTCACCGAAAGGAAAGTGCTCCGAATCCGACGAAACTTCTAGGTTTTGTCGGGGACAACAAAGTGATCATTAACCCCAAGGAAACCCCATGAAAATCACAACTTGACTTCAAACCCGAACTAAAAAATTGGCCAAAAACGGATTCTAATAAGGGGGAAAGGTAGAGCACATCAAGGTGAACAATAAACGTTAAGGCGGAAAACTTTTCACCAAGGAAAAGTGGTTCAAAGGAGGAGAGAAGGTGGCAGCCACGGCTGCCATGGAATCCAGCCAAGAGAGGAGAGGAAGATGATGACATCTAATTTTTTTGACTTTAACTCCCCTATTAATAGAAAAACCATAAAAGTGCCCCGAAAGGGCCTCGTCGGGTCTGAAAAAGTGAAATTTGAGTAGATGCGCTCAAACGATAAAACTTCATAAACAAAAAAGATTTAAAATGAGAATATATGAACAACGGAAGAAACGACGTCAAAAACTGAGTCCCGAACAAAAAGATATGCCCCGAATAAGTTCAGCGGCAACCGGGGCCAGAAATCCTGAAATTGAGGAGAAACGACCAGAAGGAAATTCTAAGAGTACAGGACTCGATGAAATGTGAAAATGAATCCTATACGAGGATCCAGGCTCAAAACAAGGTATTTTTGCATTAACTTTCGTTTATTGCACAATGGTCCCTCTAAAAAGTGAAAACTGTACTAATGACCTAGAATAAATATATCTTCCAAAAATATTTTCTTAAAAACCCCTGAAATAAAATATCTTCAAAAGATATTTATGAAAAACACCCCAAGAAAAGAAAAAGATTATGAAAAACTATGCATCCATGCCCCTATGGACACCGGGAGCAACCAGAGTACTTTACTGCAAAAGTAATGATACGTATTTTATGGAAACCACTTAGAATGAGGATACGTGAAGTGAAAAACCAACTCTGAACACAAAAAGTGAAGTTATGCCAACAAAGTGACAAACATGGAAAAGACAAAATAGAAAAAAAGACGAAAAGTGAATAGTGCTGAAAAAATGAAAATGTGGAAATGACTCAGCCCTTAAAGAAAGTTGTCATTCCAGGGGAACGAGTCTCAGAAACCACTTTCGAGCACTCGAGACGACACTAAGTGACGAGAAACCAAGCACATAATAGAAAAGACAACGGAAAAAATTTATTTGTAAAATTTGAAGGAAAAGGAAAGGAAGAAAATGACCGGGTCATTACACAAGTAATACAGCTTCCCTCGACAAATACCACAACCAATCGTCTGCTTTGGTTAGATGTCCTTAAACACACAAAAATCATGCTAAAAAATTACAACACAAGATAAAGCTATAGTTATTTGGGAAACTAACAAAAAGGTTATAATCTAAAGATGGAACAGTTAAAACATAATTTAAATTCAGATTATCAGTGAGGGTCAAAGATCCTTTCCCAATAACTGGAATCGAAGTCCCAGTGGCAGTAGAAACAAGTTTTTGTGAGGACGGATTGAGAGGTGAGACCTGTTTAAAATCAAATGTCATATGATCTGTAGCACTAGAATCAATTATCCATGCACTATTAACAACAGGTGTAGAAATATTTAAAACCTTACCACCATTATCTGCAGTTATTACCAACCCCAAAGTCTTTTCAGCAACATTATCCTTTGTCTTTGTTTTAACAACTGTTACAGTGGAGGTTTTCTTCGAATTTTTCTTCCAACGGTTATAATCCCACCATTTCGGATATCCCACAAGTTTGAAACAATAGCTTTTGGTATGACCAGTCTGACTACAATGGGTGCATTTATAGGTAGACTTGTCTGCATCGTTGGTGGCCTTAGGTTGATTGGGCTTAATACCATCCTGCCAGTTTTGATTAGATTAGTTTCGAGCCATCATGACTGAAGCTTCAGAATTTTTGGACTCCTCTTTCAGAGTTGCACGACATACCACTTCTCGTCGAACCAAAGAGTAGCATCCTTCCAAGTCTGGAACTGGATCTTTGCATAGAATCTCTCGACGAATTTGTTCAAAATCACCATCCAATCCGGCAAGAAAGATGTGAACCCTTAGTCGCTCGATAGACTTCTAATACGCTTCAATGTCATCAGGATCTTTCGTGACCACTTTATCTCGATGGTCAAATTCTCAGAACACCTCAGTGAGTTCTCCATAATATTCAAATCAAGATTTTCCATTTTATTTGGCGGTGAAGGCCTTTTGGTTTAAGGCGAAAACTTGTAACTCATCATTCCCATCATAAAAGGCCTTTGATAGAGCACTTCATATTTCGTGGGCAGTGGGTAAGCATAAATAACACTTCATAATTTCTGGAGTCATGGACATTAATAGCCTCCTCTTCACTTTCTGAGTTTCAGCATACCACTTTTCATATCCATCTTCTGATTCAGTAGGAGGCTTTGTCTAGCCATGAATATAAGAGTGTTTCCCCTTTCAGCAATATGTATCTCCATCAGCTGGGACCAAACGTCATAATTTAATTCAATAAGAATAATCCTTGCATTAAAAACATTTTCAGATTGAACAACAATAGGAACTGATTTTGTTCCAGATGATTCAATATTTTTTTTCACTCACATCTATATATATATGTGTGTGTGTGTGTTTTTTTTCAACTTCTGATTCAATACAATATAACAGTGTATTACGACACCAAACAAACACTAGATCCAAAAAAAAAAAAAAAAAAGGCTTCAAATAAACAAATCGCCAAGATAACAACACAGTGACACAGACAGCAACACGGTTGCGCAGCGACGACGAAGGCACAACAATGATGGCGACTCTATGACGATGGCGGCACAGCACGACAAACATTGCGACTCACGATGGTCGTTCTATGGGTTTTAGTTCTATAGGGTTATTTATTTTGGAACAGTGGCTTGGATTTATGGGTTTCAAGGGTTCAAAGAGTTTTTTTTCAAGGGTTCAAGAGGTTTGGTTGTTTGTTGTGGAACAATAGCTTGGATTTCTCGGTTTCAAGGTTTCAAATAGATTCAAAGCCTGTTCAGTAGGCTCTGATACCAACTTCAATTCAGAGGAAAAATATGGGAATTAAAATTATATTTGAATTATTATTCATTGATGGGGATAGATACAATTTATAGAATAAAACCTAGCTAAATTAGGTAACTAATTATACAAGAATTGAAAAATTAATTACCTACAAATTAGTCAATCCCATAACTAGACAATCCCAGATTACACGAGAGAAAAATCTCAACAAGAAAAACCCGTTTTGAGGCCAAAACGATGGTATTTGGCCGAAAAATAGCGTACATTATAGCATAGCAATGAGTTTTACTCGTTGAACCGTTTCCAATAAAAAATACTCTCATGTTGGATTAAAAATAGACACTTTAGGATTGGCCAGAAAAAATATGTTAGCATGCTCGTTTGGAACGTTCTAATAGGCTTTATCAATCAGTTATTCATCAACTACAAACAAGGGATCGTCTGTTTACTGCATTTTCCAGGAATAGTAACTCTAATTTTTCTCTCTTTGTTCGAATGAGGTAGAGACCAATGATCACTTGTTCTTTAAGTTTTCATACTCTTCTGGGATTTGGGATGTTATTTACCACAAATATAGTACATAATGTGGGAATAAAAACTTTACATGCATAGCTAACTGGATCAATTCAATTGGGACCCCATTTTCAAATCCAATGTTGCCATGATCTTCAAGTTTTATTTCTCAACTTATATCTACTTTATTTCGAAAAAGATAAAAAAAAATTACACCTTTGTAGGGGAAAGTCCAGAATTGACTTGGAAATCCATCAGGAATGCATTCATAATCACTTTCTAACTGCTTAAAACATATACATACATACATATATATATATATGTATGGAAAAATTTCACGAAACCCCCATTATTATCATTTTTTAATCATATACTCCCAACTTACTTTAGAAAACCCCCAACATTATAAAATTTGATCACATTGTACTAATTTTGTGATTAAATAACGAAACTAACCTTCTGATATACCAAATCATTTTTAAAAACAAAAATTGGTATTTTGCTAATTACAAAAATTGCCTCTCACACTACCAGAAATTGGTAAAGTCTATTTTACCTCTTTTATAGAAGGGTGCTGAATCATAATATGGAAAAGAATGGAGGACACGTGTCAGCAACCTACTAGCTGAATAGGCTGCTGACTTGTAGTAGTGTTTTTTTTTCTTTTCAACTGGGTATCTTCTCACCCTCCCCTCTCTCTCTAACCTCTCTCGCTGTCCAAGTCGCTGGCGATGTATAATGGTGAGATGGGGCAGCGTAAGGACAACATGACGACGGTGAAGCAAGACCAATAAACAAAAGATGAAGCCCCGACTAATAAAACTAAAAAATCAAATGGCGACGCCTCGACTAGTCACTCAGTGACTGTGGTATACCGGCAAACACAACTATCCACCAACATAATTAAAACGGCGACGGCGAAGCTTACACACAACCATCATAAATGATTTGGTGTTATGATTTCTTTCTCTCTGTTCTGCCAAAGTGATGCTAATAGTTGGGTACAAAAGTTTTTCTGGTTTAATCACCGTTCTGAAAGTCACCAGTTAGATGAAGCCGCCGTTGCTAGGG